>BQNB010013938.1:0-36202 GCA_026074375.1 Tanacetum coccineum
TTTTTAGGATTACACCCAAAAAGCCTATACATGTTGTTTTATTAACTAACTACACTGGTTAGTTAAACCCCGTATAAACTCTTTGTTTACTCTCATTATAAGAGTAAGATCCCCTAGAAAAACATGTAGAGCAAATCCTTTAGGAATAACACCAATTGTTTGTTTCGTTACACCTTTACACCTTAGCCTACCCTGTTAGATTAAGCTCATTTATCAGTTGCTAGTTGCTTAAATTATAAACTATGTATTTCTCGAGTCTTGTGTCATTTTCTATCTTTGGTACGGTTGGGAAGAAATTTGCACATTGCAAATGAGAATGTATAAAGTAGTCAAAACTCATGTATTTTTACTACCATCACAATTATTGGTACGTCCGAAGAATAAAGAATTGTCGAAGGAATTATCCGGAGTTATTATGATCGTGAAGATGGTGAAATTACACCGAGATTCGTAGTTATGTATTGTTAAAAAAAGAAAAAATTAGAAAAATCGCAACAAAAAAGGAGGAAAGTTTAAAGATGATCGTTTCGCATAAGCTTAAACTGAAGGAATTATATGAAGGATCGATTTTTCGTTGATACGTCTTATAAATCAACGATGTGAAGTTTTGTATAAAGTGGTAGATATCAGCACTTGTCTTATAAAAGTATGTAAAGTGTGGGATGAATGGGAAGTTGACCGTTACGGGAACGTCAACTTAGGTTGTTGTTTTTGATCTATGATCAAGACGTTTGTGTATATAGTTATGTCTTTATCATAGTAAACGGTCGGGAAAAGTGCCTAGCAACTTGTGCCTTATTTATTTTGGACTTAGTCTATTTGTTTCATGAATTTTATTTAACAACAAATTATTTCCCTTTCCTAATCATTAACCTTGGTTTTACCTCGACGAAGGATGTGATTCGATCTCATGCACATGTCTTATTCGTTAGTTCGGTCATGTATGCGTGATTTAGCTTCCTTGTTGGTTTATTACTTTTGGTGAAAGTAAGAAGATCCATACCCTATATCATTCTTCATCCTAACCCTTGGTTAAACTCGAATGAGGATGTGATCGAACACACATGTCTATTCTGTCGTTACGGCCACGTATATGTGTGTTCAGCTGCCCTTGTTGGTGTTGGTACCTTTTAGGTGTGAAAGATTTTTTGATTTATCAACCCTAAGCCCTAATAATAAAAAACCCATTTTCTACCTTATAAAATTTTTTTTCATTAGCTCTAGTGGTGGAGATGTGTATCCTTGCCAAGCCTATGATAGAATACTCATCACGACCAAATTCTAGACATTATAAATAGAAAACCTAAAAACAGGTTTTCAAGGTGCTAAATCATATTTTCGATACCTTAACCATAAAAGTTGATTTTTAGAAGAGCAAAGAGGTCGAGCATAGCAATTAAATAGGAAACAACTTGTATTCTCCTATACTCTTGTAATCGTTTAGTTTTTGGTATCATTCGTTAACTCGGTTAGTTTAACATGGCTAAATTATTACTCTTGTATTGATTATGACGTTTGAAGGCTAATACCTTCGGGTATTAGCCATTATTATGAAGATCTCAATGTTTAGTTTTGTTTATATCGATTGCTTAATTTATCGTTTATTGCTTGTTTATGTTTATCAGTTTTTACTTGTTTACGTGCTTTTGTATGCGATCTATCATTTAATGGATCTAGTGATACAGACCAAGTAATCTAGATGCCATGATGGCTCTCCATATAGTGATTTATACATCTAGACTAATAGGATCACGAATAATAACCTATCTTTGCCTTTAGATTTCGAGCTTAGTTGGACCGGCAGGTGACCATTGGGATCAACAAGTACGTTCTTAATTAATTGGTAAAGACTTGGTTAGTGGACTACTAGTGTATGAATTGCCTTTAAGCAGTAAGTTGGGGAATAGTCTCTATGCGCTAGGGTTTAAACAAAGAAACCATTGCTTTAATCTGTGTAAGATGATTATAATCAGCAAGTAATGTTGCTTTAATGTTGATACGTTTAATTGTGACAGAATTCTTCGTATCTAGGTCTTAGGAAGAAGTACCGCCTAAGTCTTAAGAATGATATGCCGCCTCAAGATTAGTAATCATTGCACTAAATAAACAATCCAACATTCTAATTGGATTAATCATGGCTAATACAGTTTTCTTATACTTGGCTAGACCGCTTTTTAGCTTCTGTTAAATTTACTTTGCGTTGTGTATTGTGTCGAAGTCGAGTTTTTAGTACCATAAAGCCCGTGCCAGTCTCTCAGGCTGAAAAACCCCCTTATCCGTTAGGTTTAGAATTAACATAGGTTTAGCATAGGTTTAACATAGAATAGAATTAATTTAGTTTAGATAACCAAAATTTTAAGTATATTGAAAGAATTGTTCTCGTCTTAGTGATCGATCCATAACTTATAACCTCGAAATCTCTATCTGAGGGTACATACTTACCGTTAAGTGTTGTTTTTTGTAAAGTCGGCAAATTATAATTTAAAACTTGAAACATAATTTACAACTATACAATGACACATCAGTTGTCGTGTAGGTTGTTATTTTAGTTATCAAGTTTTACATTTATATTTTGCTGACTTTACCTAAAAACAACACTTTGACGGGAAGTGTACCTGATCAGATGTAGCTTCGTTGGTAAGTAAGGTGTCGATCACTAAGAGCACCACAACCAAACCTTCCTTTTCTGTTGGATATATAATTAGGGGAGAGCGGCTTATTAGTGGATTTTTCAGGGTCTGTGGATTTCGTTCTCGGATTGCGAGGGAAGTTTTTTGAGTGCGGTAGATCGTTGTTTCGAGATCTTTATTGACGAGACCTTAGTTTTGAGTATTTCATGAAGTCTGATTGTTTGATGGTGCCTAGTTGGAGAGCATTTGTTTCTAGAATCGAGCTACTTTCCAATTCATGATTTGAGTTGAGCTCTGCGAGATGCTTCGGAGTTTTTAATGAATGAGTCATTTTAGGTTTTCTGAGGATACGAGCGTTAATCTTTTGGTTCTATCAATATTGTGGTTAACTAAGTTAAGTCAATTTAAACACCTAGTTCTAACAGATAAAGGGGGTTTTCAGTCTGAGAGACTGGCACAAGTTTGGTGGTTACTTAAATCAATTTAAAAATATAAACACGCAAGCAGATAATCTAAAGATAGAAGAGCGGTCTAGCCAATTATAAGAAAACAGTATTAACCATGATTAAACCTAATAAAACGCGACACGTTTTGTTTATTTTGTGCAATGAGTGCTTATCGCAGAGGCGGATATAAGATATGCTAAATAGGAAGCTGCAAGCTGATCATTGGAATGACATGTGTTATCAGCTTCTTAAGCTCATTACAAAATATCTCAAGAATCAATGAAGTGTTTGGAAGCATCCTCCTAGTGATTAATGGAGTTTTTAATGAAGAAACTTAATGATTTTGGAGATAAATATCAAGTTTAGGGGAGGATTGTTGGGATTAAAAGACTTCTTGATGATCTTAGAGTTACAGCTGATAAGTTTGTGTTAGTACTGCTAGCATAAAGTTAGTGTTGTTCATTAACTTTAAAGGAAAATATGCTAAGTAGTTAGTACTGCTAGTGTAACTTAGTTACTACTGATAGTGTAACTTAGTACTGCTAGTGTATATTAGTACTGCTAGTTACTACTGCTAGTATATGTTAGTACTGCTAGAGTAAAGTTGGCACTGCTGGAGAAGATTGAAGAAAATATTCTAAGTAGTTACTACTGCTTGTACACAGTTAATGATGTTGGTGTATAAGTTACTACTGTCAGTGTTCAGAGTTAATGTTGCTATTACAAAGTTACAACTACTAAAAAGATTAAGACTGCTAGAAGATTTTCTACTATCAGAGAAAGGATAAAGTTTGCTCAGAGAAAAGATAAAGATTGATTGGAGATCAAGATTACTTAGTTGATAAGGATTGTTATTTATAGAATAGATATTTGAGAATATCCTAAGTTTTAGGAATATATTGTAAATCGACTAGGACTCCTTGTTGTATAAAAAGAGGTCATAGGGCATAGAGTTTGATATCATAATCTAGAAATCTTTTGTTTTGATATCGTTATAGCTTTAAGGTTTTGTAACCATAATACTAGTTAGAGTATTCGTATTAATATATTAAAGCTTTGTTTGTTAATCTGTGTGTTCATTAGAATTACTGTTCTATTGCATATTCTTCTTATTGATCAAAGATTAGATTCCGCATAATCTTTGATATATTTTACAAAGTTTCTACTATAGTTGTGTTGGATTTATCTAACATAACTAAACGTTACAAAAGTTAAGGAATTCAAGATCCATTCAAGTGGGACTAACACAAAGAGGCCATGAAATTCTACATGGTTTAAGGAGAAGTTGATGTTAGCTGAAGCACAAGAAGCTGGTCAGATATTGGATGAAGAGCAACTTGAATTCATAGCAGACCCTAGAATAGCAGAAATTCAAGTTGATCAACAGATAATTCCTCAGAATTCAGCCTTCCTTACTGAATACTTGGATGCGTATGACTCGGATTGTGATGATATATCCTCGGCTAAAGTGGTTCTGATGGCAAATCTTTCAAGCTGTGATCCAGATGTTCTCTCTGAGGTACCATATTCTGATTCCTATCCAAATGATATGATTAATCAGGATGTGCAAGAGATGCCATATTCTAAACAAACATATTGATGATTATCCAAATAATGAGATAAACAGTGATAGCAATATCATTTCTTACTCTTAATATCTGCAAGAGTCACAAGATACGGGTATTCAGGATACTAATTCTTCTACACCAAATGATTTATTGGTTCTATCATTGGTTGAACAAATGACTGATCATGTTGCTAATTTAGATAAGGAAAATCAGACAAATAAAATGATAAATGAATCATTAACCGCTGAGCTTGAGAGATACAAAGAACGAGTCACCATTTTTAAACAAAGACTTAATGTAGATTTGAACAAACGTAAAAAATAAATAGATTTTCAAATGGACGACTTAATTCAGAATAGAAATGCAAAGCTTGCGGCTTTTCAGCAAGAGATCGATACACTTAAAGAAACTCTTTCTACTCATGCCAAAAAAAAGAAATCCTTAGCAAAAACAATTAACTGTTTTTCAAAACAGAATCTAAAGAAAAAGAGTCTAAATACATTGACAAGGAAGTTGTTTTGGAAAAACAAAATAAAGAACTAGAAAATATCATTTGTAAGATGTATCGATCTACGCAAGCAATGCATATGCTAACGAACCCACAAGTTTTTTATGATGACACCCACAAACAAGCTCTTGGTTACCAAAATCCGTTCAATCTTAAAAAAGCTTAGCGGATTAAACCAACATTATATGATGGTAGTGTTATTGTTAAAGAACATGCTGTGATTTCTGTGATTGATGATGAAGAGACACTGATTTTGGAAGAAGTGAGTCGATCAAAGATGCTTGATAAATAAAATGATCCAATTTCACTAAAACTGAAAATTAATATTTCTCCAATTGATTATTCAAAGCTGAATAAAATAAATGAAGATTTTGGTAAACATTTTTTCACTAAAAAAGAATTGTCTGCAGAACAAGCTTTCTGGTTAAAATATTTGAACTATAATCCTAACATATCTGTTAAGTCACATACAACTGTTAGAATTAAAGCTCCTAGTGAACTTCCTAAGGTAAGTTTGGTTATTGATAGTCTTAAAAAGCTAAAATATCAACTCGCCAGTTTTGACAAGGTCGTGAAAAAGAGAACCACATCTGATGCTATAACGGCAGGTGCGTGGAGTTTTGAACATACAAAAGCTTATTTTGTAACTGAAATAATTCCATTTTTAAAAGTTTTAAAAGATACATTTAATGCATTTGATAAAACGCTTTTATATGAAATTACTAAAGTTTAAACTGTTTTTAACCAAATGGAAGCGGCTGTTGATCAGTGTTCTATAGACAAAAATGTTTTGAAATTCAAATCAAACAGCTTAGCATTGATAATGATCAACTCCGGAAACAAATCATGTCTTAAGAAATTATGCATATTGCTGTGAATTCTGTGGATATTCTTGATGTAAAAAAGTCATGTGTGAATGAATGCAATAAGTTTCTGGAACTTGAGACTGAGCTTCTCAAAAAGAAAGATTTGATTGAAAAAGATGTTTACGATAAACTTTTGAAAAGTTATTCACACTCGAAAAGCTTTGCATTTCTTTGGAATTAACAACTCAACTCAATCAAGAAATTTTTCAAAAGGACAATTTTCGTGAAAATCAAAATGCTCCTACATTTAATCAATTATTTAAAATAAATGAATTGAAAGCTCAGTCATAAGAAAAGGACACGATCATCTGAAAGTTGAAGGAAAGGATTAAATCTTTGAGTGGAAAAGATAATGTCAAAATTGTAAAGAAAGACATTGATGAGATTGAAACGATAAACATTGAGTTAGAGCAAAGTGTGGCAAAATTACTTTCTGAAAATGAAAATTTAAGAAAAGAATGAGAGCATTTGAAATCAATTTACAAAGACCAATTTGACTTAATTAAAAAGACACATGTTCAATTCAAAGAACATTGTGACTCTTTAATAGCTCAAATAAATGCAAAGTCTGTTGAAAATTCAGATTTAAATGCTCAACTTCAAGAAAAGGTTTTTGCTATTGCAGCATTAAAAAATGAATTAAGGAAACTTAAAGGGAAAAATGTTGTCAATATTGCTGTTTCAAAATCTAGTGCCACTATTGCTCCAGGAATTTTCAAGTTAGACATTGAACCTATTTCTCATAGACTTAAGAACAATAGGGATTCACATGAGATTTATCTTGAGAAGACTATAGAAAATACCGACACCCTTCATGGACTTGTAGAATGCCCTAGAAAATAGTATCCTAGTGAACCTTTATAAGAATCTTCTTGCATGTTTACAAAACACGGTCAGGAATTGTTAGTCTATGTCTTTAAGATATGCCCTAGTTTAACGAAACATTGTGAGAAATTAGTTGCTGTCACACCAATGAACAAGGAAAAAAATTTAGGTTTTCCAAACCTGTCACATCCTCAAGCAACATTCCCAAGCAGACTGATTCTCATAAAACCAAAGATTCTAACAAGCCTTTATTGACTTCTACAGGAGTAAAACCTACGACTAGTTCTAGCGGATCAAAGCCTTCAGGCAATACAAAGTATAATAAAATCACGCGACCACCAAGTAGCAATCAAAAGAATAAAGTAGAAGAACACCCTAGAAAAGTTAAACCTAATTTGAATAAGATGAATTCTATTTCTGAACCTATCAGTAATGCACATGTTAAGCATTATGTGAGAAATGCTAAGGTTGAATCTATTTGTGCTATTTGTAACAAATGTTTGTTTAATGCCAATCATGATACGTGTGTTATTGATTATGTTAATGATACGAATGTGCGTTCTAAATCTAAATCTAAAAGAAATAAAATGAGAAAAGTATGGAAACCTACGGGTAATGTGTTTAATGAAATGGATATAGTTGGAAACCTACAGGTAGGACCTTTACAATAGTCGTAAATAGGTGCCCTTTAACTAGGATTACCTCTACTAAAGTAGTGCCTACTAAGGAAACCTTTACCAAATTAGTAGCTACACCAACTCAAGGAATCTTAGTTTATAGCAGGAGGCCAAAAGCAACAAGATCTGTAGGTTCCAGTTGAAAAGTTAAGATTGTAGAATCTAAAACTTCTAACTCTAAGGAACCCAAACAATCTTGGGGATCCACTATTTCTGATGTTCCATCTTCTTCTCTTAACGATTGTAGGTTTTCCAAATTGTTCTGTGGTATTTAGACTCCGGATGCTCCAAGAATATGACCGGAAATCACTCTCAGCTCATCAACTTCGTTAGTAAATTTTTAGGTACCGTAAGATTTAGGAATGATTATATTTCTAAGATAATGGGTAATGGAGAGTATCAAATGAGAAATGTTACAATCTCTCAGGTTTATTATGTAGAAGGGTTAGGTCACAACTTATCCTCTGTGGGTTAATTTTCTGATTCTGATCTCGAAGTAGCTTTTTGCAAACATACTTGTTTCATTCGTTACTTAGACGGTGTTGATCTACTCATGGGATCTAGGGGTTCAAATTTATACACTTTATCTATGGAAAATTTGTTGCTCTCCTCTCCTATATGTATCTTGTCTAAGGCCTCAAGACCAAGTCTTGGTTGTGGCATCGAAGATTATCTTATTTAAACTTTGATTATATTACTTCTCTTGCCAAACATGGTCTAGTACAAGGTCTTCCAAAACTAAAGTAGCTGAAAGATCACTTATGCTCTTGGTAAAGCAAGAAACACTCCTGCAAACCTAAAGCTGAAGACTCTATTTAAGAAAAACTCTATCTGCTGCATATGGATCTTTGCGAGCCAATGAGGATTCAAAGTATCAATGGGAGAAAATATATACTGGTTATCGTTGATAATTATTCTCGGTTTACATGGGTGAAATTTCTACGATTAAAGGATGAAGTTCCAGAGTTCGTGATCAAATTCCTCAAAATGATTCAAGTTCATCTGAATATAACCGTTCGTAACATCAAGACTGATAATGGCATTGAATTTGTCAATCAGACACTAAAAGCTTACTATAAAGAAGTCGGAATCTTACATCAAACATCCGTTGCTCGCACCTCACAACAAAATGGAGTTGTCAAAAGACAGAATCGTACATTAGTGGAAGCTGCCCGCACCATGTTGATCTTTTCAAAGGCTCCATTATTTCTTTGGGCGGAAGCAGTCGCAAAAGCTTGCTATACTCAAAACAGATCATTAATCTAAAAGCGTCACAACAAAATACCATATGAACTTCTCCATGATAGAAAACCGACTTATCCTAACTTCATGTCTTTGGTGCTCTCTGCTATCCCACTAATAACGGTGAAGATATTAGTAAGTTAAAAGCTAAAGCTGATATAGGAGTTTTTGTTATTTATGCTCCCGTAAAGAAAGAATTCTGAATCTACAACAAAAGGAACCGAATGATAATTGTAACTATCCATGTTGATTTTGATGAGTTGATAGCAATGGCTTTTGAATAATTCAGTTAAGGACCTAGGCCTAAACTTTTGACTCCTGGAATAATTAGTTCAGGACTCATGCCAAACATTCCTTCTTCAACTCTATATGTCCTACCAATAAAGAATGGTTGGGAAATATTGTTTCAACCAATGTTTGATGAGTACCATAATCCTCCACCATGTGTTGATCTTCAAGTTCCTACAGTCATTGCTATAAAACCTGCTGTTTCAACCGGCATACCTTCCTCTACTACAATTGATCAAGATGCACCATCTACAAGTACTTCACAAACAACTCTATAAATACCATCTCCTGTCATTCCTCTCGGTGTTGAAGAAGCCGACCATGATATTAAAGTTGCACACATGGATAATAATCCCTATGTTGATTTTCCAATTCCAGAACCTAGTTCTGAAGAATCCTTTACTTAGGTTGTTATTTCAGACAATGTGCACTCAATCAATCAACCACCCGAACATATTAACAAATGGACCAAAGATCATTCGATTGATAATGTGATTGGCGATCCTTCTAGACCAATCTCTACCCGGCATCAACTACAAGATGAAGCTCTATTCTGCTATTTCGATGCTTTCCTTTCTCCCGTTGAACCCAGGAGTTATAAAGAAGCATTGAAGGAATCCTATTAGATTGAAGCCATGAAAGAAGAACTTAACGAGTTTGAACGTCTTGAAGTTTGGGAGCTGGTACCTCGCCCAGATTATGTTATGATTATAACCTTGTGTGGATATACAAGATGAAATTAGACGAACCAGGAGGTGTGTTGAAAAATAAGGCTCCTCTGGTCACGAAGGGATATCATCAAAAAAAAGGCATAGACTTTGAGGAATCTTTTGCTCTAGTAGCTCGACTTGAGACCATCCGTATCTTTATTGCATTTGCTGCTCATATGAACATAGTCGTCTACCAAGTGGATGTGAAGACCGCATTTTTGAATGGCATACTGCGTGAGGAGGTCTACGTTAGTCAACCAGACAGGTTTGTAGATCCAGAGAATCCCAACCATGTGTACAAGCTTAAGAAATCCCTTTACGATTTGAAACAAGCGCCACAGGCTTGGTATGATTTACTCTTATCATTTATACTCTCCTAGAAGTTCACCAAATGAACCGTCGACCCAACATTGTTTGTCAAAAGAAAAGTCAAGGACATATTATTCGTACAAATTTATGTTGAGGATATTATTTTTGCCTCCACTAAACCTGATCTTTGTGAATCATTTTCTAAAATCATGTGTTCAAAATTCAAGATGTCGATGATGGGCAAACTATCATTTTTCTTAGGACTATAGATTGCTCAGAGTCCCAAAGGCATCTTTTTAAATCAATCTAAATATGCTCTAGAATCTCTTAAAAATATGGTATGGAAACCTGTGAACCAATGGATACTCCAATGGTGGAGAAATCCAAACTGAATGAAGATCTACAAGGGAAATCTGTTGATCCTACACGTTATCATGGAATGACTGGCTCCCTTATGTATCTCACATCTAGTAGACCGTACCTTGTGTTTCTTGTGTGCATGTGTGCCCGGTATCAGGCAAAGCCTACCAAAAAGCACTTACATACGGTTAAGCAAATCTTTCGAACCTAAGAGGAACCATAAATATGGGTCTATGGTATTCGAAGGATTCTTGCATTGCTCTAACAACCTTTGCAGACGATGACCATGCTGGTTGCCAAGATACCAGAAAAAGTGCGTCTAGAAGTATGCATCTGTTAAGTGATAGATTGGTGAGCAGGTCGTCAAAGAAACAGAAGAGCACCACCATTTCTAGTATAGAAGCTGAATACATTGCCTTGTCAGGATGTTGTGCTCAAATACTTTGGATGTGATCACAATTAACAGACTATGGCCTTGTGTTCAACAAGATACCTCTATACTGCGATAATACAAGTCCTATTGCTTTATGTTGCAACAACGTCCAACACTCCCGATCCAAGAATATAGACATCAGATATCATTTTATCAAGGAGTAAGTGGAGAACCGGGTGGTTGAGCTGTATTTTTTCAAAACAGAGTATCAGTTGGCAGACATTTTTACTAAGCCTTTAGCACGAGAACAACTTGACTTTCTCATCAACAAGTTTGGTATGAGGAGTATGTCCCATGATACTTTTCAAAAACTAGCAGACGAAGAGAAAGAGTAATGGTGGTAAATTCTTCACATATCCTCTGTATCATATGTATATAAGAAAATCAGAAAAACCCAAAAAGATTTTTCATTTTATATAAAATTTTCAAAAATAAAATATAAAAATATAGTGTTCATGACATGTCTTCTGAAATTCAATAACATTTACGGCCTTAGAAATGTCATTCAATAATGATACGATGCTGTAAATGAAGTTCAAGCAGAAGTTCAAATTGTTTCAAAACATGTCATATGGCTTGCTATTATTTCAGATAGCAACCCGGTCTTAAATTTAAAGGCAAGTATTTCATCAAAAAGAAATCTTGACCTTACAACGGGAAATTAATTTTTCTCGGGAATGAATTACTTCATATTCATTCAAAGGATTGTGTTTACTTTGCAACACAACTCGTGCTATCTAATCAAATAAGTGTGCATGTCAGTGCATTTGTTTATGTAAAACGAGATAAATCTTGTTTTTGTTGGTGTTGTTTTTTGAAAAATAATTAAACATATTAGTTTCTCATCAGAAAAGATTTCAAAGAATTTTCTATCACTCAAACAATGTCTACAAGTCTTTAAATAGAAAACGGGACATTATTTAAGCGGGAGAAATAGTCAAATTCTTTCAAAAAATGATCTTTCAAAAAGTCATCTCAGAATAAATGGAAAAAGGTTTTTAACAATAAAGAATTATCTATTAAAGGGGGAGTTAATATCATTTTAACTCAAAAGGCCTTAAGATGTTATTAGTTAAAACTTTTAGGGGCTTAATATGTCAATTCTATAACTAGCTTTAGACTTAGGAATAAGTTTAAAATGAAAACAGAATAAGACATAAACTATAAGGACCATTTGTGTCAACTTGAAACATAAACCAGTTATACTCCCTTGGATAACACATTTCGCTCGCACAACTTCATTTTCAAAATCCAAACACCCTCAAATACTCTCTAACACATTTTGCTCGATTCAAACTTGATAATTCAAAATCGTTTCAAGACTAAAGGTACACTCATATAGGTTCATTAACTCTTTAACATGTCTTTGGTAAAAAGAATTAGATTAAAACTTCTTCTTTCACTCGAAATCTCTTAAAAATTAATCTAGGGTTCATAAGAAAAAAGTTGTAGTTTTTGTTTAATTAGTTAAGAGGTTTTGATCAATAGGTTGCGATTAAGCTGTATATAGTTTTTGATATAACTCAAGCATTTGTGAGATATGATGATTTTTTGAAAGTTGAATAAAGCGAAACATGTGTAATCAGTGTGTTTAGTTGTGGGTTTGTGTGTATAAGTAACATCATAGGATTCTTATGCCTTTAGAAATAGTTTTTGGCCCTTAGGATCTCTCTTGCTTGGTATTGTAGCATCCTAGGCTCGATAAACTCAATAAGTGGTATTCTGAATCTTTGTAAGATGTGCTTCATGTGTTGGTTAACTATTTCATGTCCCTAAGTGGTTGTTTTGAGCATCCTAGATGATTTTTAATGCATGACTAAAGTGTTTCTCCCTTAGAATTCTTGCGTATGTAGGATTTTGACCTAAAATGTTGGTTAAATCATGTGATTATTGCTTCTATGATGATATTACATGAATTGTGTAGTTAGGAAGTGTTTCTTGACTACATATGGGTGATAAAATTTGATATTAGGTTGAGATAATAGTCAAGCAAAACATGTTGCATTTGAAGGAAGCAAAACATGTTTGACTGTCTGAGCAAAACATGTATGAAGCAAAACATGTACAGGGTCACATTCCAAGCGAAATATGACAAAATATAAGAGGAAACTCTGCCCAAATTTTTTAAAATTTGTGTAATGCTTGTTCTGTATGCCATATTTCATCTGTGTTTCAACTGAATGTGTTTGTATTTACCCTCTAATTGAATATGTGTCCTAAGTTCTCTTGGACTTTTCTTGTTGACCTTTTTAGTCGACTTTGACTTTTGATCTTAGTTGACTTATTCATAGAGTGTAGTAATTCAGTCATGTTTGCATGAAATATAATTATAGCCTAGCTATAATTCAATCATATCATCAAGGATAACCAAAATTAATCAGTAAAATATATCTGTTGTGTATATAGACTGTATTGGTTAATTCTTAAGCATAATCATGAATCAACAAGAAACCCAACAAGTTATTGCTCGTAATGAAAAATAGGTTCCATCTGCTGATAGAGTCAAGATAAGCTCTACCAATCTGAGACTGGAAACCACTGTGCCACAGAAGGAAGAAACATTTCAAGTGGTCATTGATGTAATCAAGAACTCCACGTGCTTCAAGGCTTTCACTATCTCTGCAGATGTTCTCGAAATCTTTATGCAGTAGTTTTGGTACACAATCAAGAAGGTCCAAGGTACAAATTCTTATGATATCCTTTTGGCCAACAAGAAGTGCAGAGTCGATGCTGAAGTCTTTCAAAAAGATTCTGGATGTCTATCTAAGAGTTAAAGGTGAAGAATTCACTGAGCTACAAATTGTTGACGATAACCTTACCTTCCTCATTGACCATGTTTACCACAAGTACACCAACATGTATGTGGATCACATGAGTCAGCCACGGAGAACTCTTGCAGCCATTATCAACAAATGTCTCTCTAGGAAGACCGCAAGCAATGACAGACTCAGAATATCCAGGATTAACAAAATATGGGGCATGTTCTACAGAGAGAATGTTGATTATCCTGAGTTGATTTAGGAAGACTTTGCTTACCAGATTGATCATAGGAGGGAGAGAAAATCAAGACGTAAAAATATGCCATACCCCCGATTCACCAAAGTTATAACCAATCACTTCCTCAAACAATACAAGTCTCTCTCCAACCTCAAATATCAACACTATCATACAATCAAGGATGATGGGATTGTAAGCCGACTCAAGTTTGTCAGAATAAGAGAAGACTATCAGGAATATGGACTTGCTATTCCTGAAGTGATGTTGAATGATGCAATCAAGCAGTCAGAGTCTTACCGGATGTTCATCAAGTATTCCACTGGTCAGATTCCCCCCAAGAAGAGCAGAGGCAAAGGTTCACAAGGAAAGAAGACTGTTGATGACTCTCAGGAAACTGTTGATGTATCTGAAGAGTCTGAACCTGAACTTGAACCTGTTAAGAAAAAGACTGCTAGTAGAAGAGTGGTCAAGAAGAAAATTATAGTTTTTGCTGATGACAACATTATTCTTGGTCCAGACGTTGCTTTGGAGTTAGGTAAATCTATTAGCTTAGCTGAAGCTGAAGAAGAAGAAGCAGAAAAACAAGTCCATGCTAGTCATGTAAGGATTGTGACTGAATCTCTCCCTGAATCTGCCAAGAAAAAACTGGTAGCAGAAGTTCTAGAAGTGTAGTCATTCAAGACACTCCAAGTGCACCAAATCCAAAACCAGGCACTTCAAAGCCTAAGCTCAAAGATGTATAATCCTTAACTCCTGCTAAAAAAGAAGCTGCATACATTATGCAAGCTCTTAAAGATAGCAAGAAGACTACCAAGAGACAACCAGGTACTGGAGGCTCATGTTAAGGAACTAGTACTATACTAGGGGTTCCAGATATGTCCATAGTCATCTCTGCTACCTCAAATGAAAGAACTGGTACTAAACTAGTGGTTCTCGATGATGAAAAGGTTATAAATAGAGAAAAAGTTATTCTTGAGTAGGGATCTGAACAAGAAAGTGAATACTGAGAAGAAGACCAACTTGATGACGAAGAAAAGGATGATAAAGAGGGTAATGTGGATGACGAAGGCAATGATCATATCAGTGATACTCAAGATACTGATGATGAAGATGATGAAACTAAACATGACGAAGATGAAATCTATAAGTATAAGATTTGTGTGCATAAAGATGAGGATGTAGAGATGACAAATGATAAAGTTGAAGATTTTGAAAAAGGTGATGTGGCCTAAGAAGATGTTGAAAAGACTGAAGAAATAAAGGATGCTGCCAAGAAAGCTGAACTTCCTCCAACAAGCTCTAGCTTGTCTGTATCATCAGGTTTTAGTGATCAATTTCTTAAACTTTCTTCTGATATGCCTTTAATTGGTACTATTAAGGATACTACAGATGTAGAGATTAGCTCGTTGTTGGATATTAAGATTCAATCTGAAGTTCCACATATCTAGTCTCCATCCTTGCTTAAAGTACTTGTGTCTGTGATTTCTGAGCCCTTTGTCCTCACACCAGTACAAGAAACTTCTTCAGCAGCACCCGTAACAACTCTACCTCTTCCATCTGTCTCTACCATACCACCTGTACCTTAACAAAAAACTACACCAATCCCTACACCACCAATCACAACCGAAATTCTTACCATCACCACTACTGTTCCTAAATCTAATACACTCACTGCTGTTTAGCTAAGAGTGGATAAATTGGGAAAGGATGTGTCTGAGCTAAAAAATATTGATCACTTTGCTAAAGCTCTTGCTACTCTCAAGTCACAAGTTCCAACGGTTGTTGAAAATATCTTGGATCTAAAATCGGTGATGATCTTCAAAGGGTTCTACAGAGACACACTGCAAACCTTATTCAGAAATACTCTGTGAAGTTGGCTCCCGAGTCAAGTAAAATCCAAACTTCAATAATTAACCTTAAACAAGAATCTGAGAAAATTGCTTCAGAGATTCTCAAGATTAAGAAGGAACAAGCTGAAAAGCAAAAGTTGCCAAAGTATACTATCAAGTCTACAAACAAGGCAGCTCTCAAAGAGTATGATCATAAAAGCGCTCTCTACCAAACCATGCATGAAAATAAGTCTTTCAACAAAAATCTGGCTAATCATAGATTGTACCATGCTCTCATAGAAGCTTTTATAGAGGATGAAAATGTCATGGATAAGGGAGTTGCTGACACAGTCAAGGACCATAAAAGAAAGCATGATGATGATGATGATGATGATGATGATGATGATGATGAAGACCCTCTAGCTAGACCAAACCAGGGTAAGAAGACAAAGAGAAGAAGAACCAAGGAGTTAGAGACTTCAAAGAAACCATCCTCCGCCAAGGAAACCCCAAAAGGTAAAGCTCCATCAAAAGGCTCTAAAACTAGTAAGTCTGCTTCTGTAAAGGAACTAGTTGAAGAACCTATTGTTGAGCTGGTAATGGATGATGCGGAAGAAAATGTGGTTTATGATGATGATTAACCATAAAATACTTCTGAACCCAAGTCAGTCATGACTCTTAACCCTGAATGTTCAAGCAACCTTCAAGGCCTCTTACTCCTGATCTTGAATGAAACAAGCATCAAGTTGTACTTGGTCAACCTAAACAGCCTTGGTTCAACCAAATGGTCTCTACTACAAAGGATCATCTCACATTCAACGATCTCATGGCCACTCCTATTGACTTCTCCAAGTATGTGTTGAATCGACTCAAGATTATCAATATAACTCAAGATCTCTTGTTAGGACATACATATGATCTGTTAAATGGCACATGCAATAGCAGCATCAAACTTGAGTACAACTTCCAAGAGTGTTTCAATGCATTGACAGACAAACTTGATTGGAACAATCCAGAAGGATATCGTTTCCCCTTTGACCTGTCCAAACCTCTTCCCCTACAAGGTCGCCCAGGCCATCTAACCATTGCCGCTAATTACTTCTTCAACAATGATCAGGAGTATCTAAAATCTTATGATCCAGAGAGAATGTACACTATGTCAATCACAAAGACAAAATTAGCTCGGTATGAGATTGTAGGTATTGAAGACATATTCCCTACACTTTGGAGTACCATCAAGCATGTGTATGACAAAGATATTGCAAAGGGGATCAAGCATTAGCGTGAAAGGCGTAAGATTTGGTACAGGTCTTAGATGAAGAAATTTTCCAAGCATAATGTCTATTCTACTCAGAAAATTATTGGTGTGAAGAGTGTTAGTGTTAAGAAACTACATAGATATGGTCACTTGGAAGAAGTGGTGGTGAAAAGAGCTGATCGACAGCTATGCAAGTTTAAAGAAGGTGGCTTTGTGGATCTACATTTGAACAACATTGAAGACATGTTGCTCCTTGCTGTTCAACACAAGTTATTCCATCTCAACGAAAGTGTTATTGTTGACTTTATTGTGGCTCTTCATATGTTTACAAGAAGTCTCATCATCAAACGTCAAGTCGAGGATCTTCAGCTTGGCGTAGAGAGTTACCAAAAGAAGCTTAACATCACTTCACCTCAACAGACCTTTCCTGAAATTGAATTCAAAGAACTCTACACTCCATCATACAAACCACCAGGGGTAATCTATGAAGATCTGACCAAACAGAAAAGAGTGATGTGGGCTGATGAGTTATACAAGTTCTCAAACGGGACGCTTGAGAAAGTTTGGTATGAGATTCATTATAGAGTATTCGATTTTCATCTGGGATACAACACGGAGATGTCAAGAAGAAAGTGGACGGCTATTGACAAAAAGAGGTCGGAACTGATGGTCGAGCTGATTGATAAGCAGATGCGTAAAAGAAGGATCATTCGAACTCTTGAAAGATTGGTTGGTGCTTGAGAACTCGATATGGACTACAAACTGATGATGCGTACCATATGATCGTCAGGTCAAATCTCAAAATCTTATCTTGTGAATAATGTGAATATGTAGTTTAGACTTGTAATAGTAGGCAATATAAATAGTGATTGAGTACGTATTTTCTAGAATTTTTCAATAAATTCAATTTTTTTCAAATTAACGTACTCAACACTATATATATATATAATACCCTCATAAATTGAGGGGGAGCATTAAAAAATGTTTCTAATACGGCTTGTAAATAATTGGACCATTTTTTCCCTGAAATCATTAATATTTGAATCAATTGACATCCAAACTATCAAGAGATTTGACATTTTTAATAAGGGGAAAAATATGATTAAAATATATGGCTAAAGATGTGATTTTAGGGACTCAAGTGCAAGCTTCACCCTTCATGTGCTAAACATTTTTGAATATCGATGCGCGTGTTGAGGGGAGCATTTCCAATGGTTTTTAAGGCAGAGAACAACACAAAAAGATCGACCATGTTTGTAATTAATTGGAGTTATAAGGTGGTTAAGATTAGGTATTCGTTCCTATGATCCAGCCAGAACTGGAGGGATCTACCTAGGGACATTCCATCAGATAGAATAAAAGTCCTTAGGTATGACGTAAAAAGGAGTAAAGTAAGAAAAGGGAATAATGCAGACTAAGATAAAGCTGACACTAGAACAAACCCAACAAGGTGTTAGTGATGAAGTCTTGGTAAGCATTGAAGAGGTTGAAGAATGAAAAAAAAAGTTAAGATAAAAGGTGAAAAGAAAGAAGCCCTCCTTACACTTAAGCAGAAACCAGGTCAATACATATGCTATCAGAAACACTAATATGTTGTCTGGTATTGAAGATAGTCATCATGGACCTAGTGATGTAGTGGACAACCCTTCCCAACCACTCAAGGTCTCTTAAAAGTACTCTTGTTTCATTTCTCACATAGATTAAACACATTTCTATCGACTTTCTCACTCCGAGCTAGCTGGTATTAAAAAGGTGGCAGTCTGCTCCAGCCTCCGATTACTAAAATCAAAGTGCACTATCGAGTCTAGAGCTATAAAAGAGATCATCCATAAATCTCATTAGGACACTTATCAAAAATATGGTTTCTAATTCACACAATGTGAAAACAAGCAATATATCAAGAGTCCTACGCATTATCCTTCTGATTTTGCCAGAACATCAGAGTGATGCCTAAAAGTATTCACAGTGCCGATGAAAATCCTTCCAGAGCCAACATCAAACAAGCTATGCGGTAGGTGACTTTTGAGATCCTACACGGATCGAACTTGTGATACTGGATATCGATTCGGTCCAGCTTATGAATTGACAAATGAATTTTGAAAAAGATAAAACTGTTGGTGTGTTATAAAAACCGTTTGCATCTTAACACACCGACTGATTTTCCTAAATCAATTTTAAATCTTATGTCCATGGGAAGCCTCACAACAGTATCTAGACATAGGAAAGCTGAACACGAATTGACAACTTAATCAGGAAGATAGTAACTTACCGGTTCACTCTTTCCATGTTGTCTGCTTTATGACACTCCGGTAATGAGAACGACTAGTGCAGCTGCGAAACCCTGTCAAAGAGATTCTTTGGAATTCTATCTGATCACAGGCAGTATTTATACATATTAAAGGGGAATCATGGTTATTACAACCGTATTCGACAAAGTGACAAAGCCACTTTCATCCATATATGTTGTTTATCACTAACCCATTCATGCAGTTTTCCTGACGGCGGCAACAGTTAACCGATGACAAGTCAAAGTCAATACCACATGCTCATACTCGACAGACACATGTAAAGACATCATGAAAGCTCAAGTACATATTTCAAGACTCTCGCTACTCTAATACCGTACGTCTTTCTTAAAGTGACAAAGTATTAAAGTTAAATAATTTCTAGAAATTTCTGCTACTATGATACCGCACGTCTTCCATGAAGTGACGAAGTGTTAAAGTTAAAGAATTTCAAGAAAGTTGGTTACACAAGCTTTCTAAATCAAGCAAAGTATGTGCATGTCGGTCTAAAAATCACAAGATCACAAGAAGGCAAAGATCACAAGATGGCAAAAAGAGATTATGCTTGGTTGATGATCTCAAGAAGCTCAAGATGACATACAAGTCAATTTAAAGAGACAAGCTAAAGCCTAAAAGTCTAAATACTACTACATCAAGATTCATATGATAAAGATCAAGAAAACAAGACTACAAGCAAAGATTGAAGACATTCATAAAATGTAGAGTTAAGTTTTTGTAAATTGGAGTGACCTCCCTTAGTGGGAGATTGTTAGAAATCAAGAAAAGACTCGATCACTACCAATATATTATAGAATAGCTCATAGCATAATATTTGGAAACTTACCAAGCTAATCGGGTCAACATAAGACTCCTTTTTGTGTGACCGGCCTTAGATAAGTATAAATACCCCTTTCCATACCTTGGAGAGAGTTGGTTGTTCATTTGGTTCTTTCATATAATACATTTTCCCTTACTTTCTCTCTCTAATGTGTTTCAACCCACTTTCTCTCTCTAGACTTTCTTGTACTCATTTGTTAAGTGATTTGATACATCTACACAAAGCCTCTTCAACAAAATCTTGGTTATGACATTGTCGTTAATCTCATTTAAACATCTCTACCGTCAATAAACTCACCAAACAAGAAATGGCCGTTGGTCTTCCGAAATTCAAGTATGATAAATATCATTTGTTTTCAGCTTATGAGTAGGGTAAGAGTAAATAAGACATCTTAAAACCTAAACTTGTATCAAGTACTGATGAAAGGCTAAAGTTGCTTCATATGGATTTATGTGCTCCAACGAGGGTGGAAAGTATTAATGAAAAGCGATACATTCTGGTGATTTTTGATGATTATTCTCGATACACTTATGTTTTTTTCTTTAAACAAAGGATGAAACTCCTGAAATTATTATCAAGTTTATCACTCGTATTCAAGTGAATTTACGTGCCACAATTAGAATTGTCCGAACATAAAATGGTACATAATTCAAGAACGAAAAGTTAAAGTCGTTTTATGAGAAGTTGGCATCAGACATAAAAAATAAATTACAAGAAATCTAGAACAAAATGGTGTTGTTAAAAGTCAAAACAGAACTTTAGTTGAGGTTGCGAGAACAATGTTGATTTTTTCAAATTCACCAGATTTCCATTGGGTTGAAGCTGTGTCAACCGCTTGTTTTACAAAAAAACACCTTATGAGCTTACTAGGGAAAGAAAACAAAATGTTCAATTGTCACACCTCGCTAAAGCAGAAACACAAAATGTAACAAGCAAGGCACAAGCATAAGATAATAGAACAGGCCTTAATTTAATTAAAAGGAAAATATCACGTCATACAAAATATGTCTTGGCTAACATTGGCAAATAGTACATAATTTATTAATTTAAAACCACGCAGTCTTGACAAAGTTAGAAAATAGATTTAAAACATGAGACTCCTTATACAAATGCCTTCATACAAATACTACTGTCGTTTACCTGAAATGCATGAGAAAACGCGTTAACTATAAAAAAAGTTAATCGGTACACAAGTTTATAATGAGCAAAGGAAATGATTTAATAAGAGATTTACAAGTCAAAAATAAATATCTTTTAACACATCCCGTTACGAGTCCTGCCCATATAAGACTCGTAACAATATGAGATTACAAATAAGTATACATACATATATAATTTACAAATAACCGTGTCATGTAAAGAAAATATACTTGTTTGTAATTTTTAGCCTTTAAGGGGCTGTTTGATAGCTACTTAATGAAATAACTTAGCAATGAAAGCTGAATTGGTCAAAGGCTTTTTTTTGTAGAGAAAAAAGAGTACTGAGTGGGCCAAATCAGTTCTGAAGGGGCCACCTCCCATACACTTGCCTTGTGATTCAATATCATCTAATATCTCCTAAATACCCCTTTTGTTCACGCTATCTCCTACCTATCAGTCGCCCCCACTATTGTTGCAGTATCATCCACTTTTTCTCTTGATCTCATTGTCATACAATTCTTGCAGGTAAAATCTTATTAAGTTATATACTTTTTCAAGTTGTATTTATCAGTTTATCCAATAATAAATTATTTCATCTTTGAGACTTAAAAGTGAGATACCTAATGTTATTGTATGCAAACTCTATTCTGATGTTGAACCAAAATTTATGTTATGTGATACTTGTTTATTGTCATGTGTTGTAAGGTGATTGAAAATATATATATACGTGAGATTGAGATGAATCTATACCATTATACATTTGAGAAACAGATGTGTAGCAAACCATAACATCTCTAACAACAAGCTATATAAACAATTGTTTCCCACATTTTAGAAACGAATACAACATTACAAATTAAGACCAATTGTGGGTCATCTTTCATTATATACTTTTGTAACAACATCTATGTTTCTTTTTTTTGTATCTCTATTGTATCTTCTTCTGGTTCAAGTGTTTTTTGGGCCAAATTATAGTTGATGCAGGGTGTTTGTTTTCCTTGTATGGCTGTAGCCGTTTTGGTGGTTCATATATATTTTGCTTTTTGAAAAAAATAGGACTGAAATATATACAATATACTAAAATAAAGTATCGCTGGGTACTGTCATATGTGTAGTAATGTGACTGAAATATATACAGTAAAGAAATATTGTCAAACTTGTCATATATGTAGTAATGTAAGCTCATATACATGCAGTCAACTTAAATTGCTGCTATTATATATCTATAGGCATGGAAATGTAGTGATTGCGTGTTTCGCGGTCCACAACTACATAAGGAAATGCAATGTCCACGATCAATTGTTTTTGGAGAGCGATGCAAGCACCAAGTTTACTACCGAACAACAAGGTGAAGGGGGAGGGGACAAGGCATGGACGACGAATAATGGGGTCCTCAAGGAAATGAATATATGGCTAATCTTCGTAATCAAATTGCTAATGAGTTATTTTTAAATGCTACAACATAAGATTAGTTTGTAATTTGTATTGTTTTATTATCTTTTGAAAAGACCATTTTCTGTACAAAACTTGACAGAAGGTTAAATTGGTAATTTCAGTCAATTCAGATTGCTCATTTAGAATAATTATCAAATAATCATTTTCACTCAGAATCAATTTCACTTAACATCTTGGAATCATTCAGCAGCTTTGAATCATTTATCGCTAAATCATATTTTTTTATCAAACAACCCCTAAGTCTTTAAGCCTAATAAGTCTTGGTATATTAGTGTTACGAGTCTCTTATGCCTTGTATGTCTTATTCATTAATATGTATTCGTAACAAGGGAAAGAGAGCCTAATAGCGCTATCTATACTACCTACTATTCTTGTCTTGACAAGCCTATACTAAGTGCATCTTGTTCAGAAAGTAACATGTCACAAAGAAACATTACTCGAAATAGACCATCATAACAGTAATGATACACTAATGTCTTAGCAAAAAAAAATATATAGATAGTCTTAATCACATATAATCATATCAAAAGCATGTCACATTACAAGCAAAATTTTTAGATAAAAGAACAAGTCAAAGTTTTTTATAAACATAACATGATTTCAAAATAGTCTCATTTATAACAAAGCACATGTCTAAAATAGTTCAAGTAAGAAAACAAGTAACCAATCATTTCATAAGTACGAATCATGTATTTTACCCCAAAACATGTGAAAACAATGAAAAGAGGGGTCCGTGAATACCCACTAGAAATAGTTTTATAAGTTCGCAAAATTGTACAAAGTAATTCATAAATCATATTAAAACGATTCATAAGATAGTATCAAAACATTTCACATGATATAAGTCATGCATTTCACCCCAAAACATTCAAAGCGGTAAAAATAAGGGCTGTGATTACTCACCTCAAAATGAAAAGACGAAAATAAAAGGCTTAAATGAAAACAGAAGATCGAAACCAAACATTCTGGCACCTTCTAGCTACGACCTAGCTTGACAAAAAGGATTCTATATAGGCTCTAACAATATGCTCGAACTTGATAAAATTCTATTTACTAGGTGTTTTATTAATTTTACATGTTGTATTACTTTTAACTAATTATGAAACACTATCAAATCTGTCCTGATTTTTATAGCCTGCTCGGGTGGTCATTTATCCATGACAATGATATTTATAATTTTTTCCTTTCTGAAATGTCTTAATATGATGTATTAGGTGTCTCTATGAATTTTTTATAATTTTTTCCTAAGTGTTTAACATACCCCAATAATCACAATTAAACTTTTGGTCAGTTCTGGAAACATCGACTTGTACCTACTATAAAATGGGTTTAAAAATGTATATATGGGTTCTAGATTTTGCGTGACATGAAATTTATATCCCAAATAAGCTCCATAATGATTTTTAGACCTCAACAAGAATGTATGAAAGATTTACACTCAAAATAATGCACTTGATCAAATATGAAAATATTCACTATATTGACTACTCTTTTTCAAACACTTGGATAATTTTGCAAAAGTGATTTCCATTATCAAATTTTGACATTTCTATAAAGATAAGAATAACACCAAATTATTAGAGTTGGAATCACTAAAAAATATAAAAGTGTGAATTTATTATGAATTTTAAAAGACAACAAACCAAATCTGCCAGAAACAGTCAGCTTTACACGCTAGTTTTGAAATTGACTTTTTACTGACTTAAACTCATCAAAAACAAGCAAAGTCAGTGGGGTTGGAAAGAAATTTCAAAGTAATTAGTTTTAGGCTCTAGAATCACCTTAAAAGTTTATTTTATGATCGAGTTATCACCCTTACAAGTTGACCCTTAACCAAACTTAGCAAGTCTTTTTTTCAAGCTTTTACCCATTTCAAGCAACTAGTTTAGTACCCTCAAACACTCCCAAACGACTTTAACAACCCTCAAAATTGATTTTGACACATCTTAACATATTAGTCCTTTAATCTCAGTAGGTACTTTAACAAAAATCCTTCTTAATGCATGTACAAAAACTTACATAAACTAGTCAAAATGTCACGATTTTCCCGATTTTACGCATGCAATATCATTCCTTTATCTTTCAAAACGGACTAAACTAAGATTACTAGTCATTATTCCTATCATTTTAGTACCTTTTTGCTGCCTAATATCAATATGTCATTTATTTTGAAAGCATATGAACATAACTTAGAAAAAAGAGCTCAAAAATGGATTTTTGAGGGTTTCTGGGTGCAAGAGGGACACAAGTCGTCTTGCACCCGTATTTACCTTTAAGATTCTTCAAAAATGGTATAGTATGAACATGGGCTAAGATATTTTAAGTTCTTGATATGGTCCTTTGAGTGGTTTTTTATAACACCCCGTGTTTTAGGGTCATTGACGTCGTCAATAAATCCACAATGTATCTTTTGTATTGTACGTGTTTGCTTTAAATTGTAAACGTTAAGTTAAATCGCGTACGCAAAAAATTAGCGTTCAATGTAAACGGGCATCAAACAATTAAATGTTTACATCAAGCAAGTGTTAAGTAATTATTTTGATGATAATTATTAACTTTGTTCATTTTATTTTCATTGGTTGCGTAAAGTGTTTACGTTTCGCGATAAATTGCATTTAGGCATACCCGGAACCACCAAAACTTTTCTACGCTTCAACGAATGCCTATGTTTATATACAATGATCAAAGTTTATAAAACTTTGCCCATATATATGCATATGTACACGTTTCATATATATATGCAAGATAACAAAGACTTTATAAGTTACATACACTTGCTAAATAAATGACTACACATTTCATATTACTTCATCTTTTACCAACAATTTGCAAGTAATATTTTATTTATCAAAAGAAAGCAACTAGCAACACAAATTCTAGATTTCATGGGATAACACTCTCTTAAGGAAACAAAGAAACATAAACCATTAGGGATGGTCAAAGTTAGCTAGTCATCCCCATTTCACTCCTATGGTTCCCTTGAATTTCTAACACCTCACTATTCCCCCCCCCCCTTTGATTTTCTTGGTCAAAATTTAGCTAAAACTCTTCACCACCTTTCTTATATATTACATGCATGAGAGATAACATTTACACACTCTTAAACACTTACCAAAATCATTTTCTTTCTCTCTTTCTCACTACATAACCCACGGCTCCAACTCAACCACAAGAACAAACCATACAAATTTTTTTATACACTCATACAAGCTTTCATACATCTTATCTAAGATACCTCAAAGTATTTTAAGGGTTTGATTAAACCTTTAAAAGGATTAAGCAAGAAAAGGAAGGATTAGGTTTCTTTAAACTAATCTACGGTTTCATTTTTGCAAGCTTGGGTTTAAAGTCTAATCAAGGGTTTAGGACAAATTTCTCATCATCATACAATAATATAAGGTTATCTAAAAACCCTTATGTCTTTACTTTTATCATTTTTAGGAGTATATATGTTCTATATAGCTAAATCACCATTTAGGGCTTTTAAACATGTTAAATGGATAACTTACTTGTGATTATGATTTTTGTAACACCCCCCAAATTTCTACAACGCAGCGGAATACCACTTTGGGGTGCTACTTCATAGTCCATACGCACAAGTCACAGAAAACGACCTCAAAAGAGACATTTAAAATAAATTTCACATTTGATATATTAAAATCAGAGTTTACAAAGGATCCCATTTATAATGCAATAGAAACATTTTGTTTAAAACGTTATCGAATGGTACTCAAGTTATTAAGCCTTCAAAAATATATCCGCGCTACACCAATGCTCCCAATGCTCCACTAGCAAAATGATAACCTAAAAAAATACATGCTAAAACGTCAACAATAATGTTGGTGAATTCATAGGTTTAAGTAAAAGTAGTGTTGAAATAATTTAAGAAATATTTCAGTAAGAAAAGTAGCGTTACAGCATTTCAAAGTGTTATTTTTGAAATCCAAGTAGTGATTCTGTAAATCAAGTAATATTGAGTAATGGACCACAAGATCTAGTAGTGTAGAAAAGGGAAACAAATTCACCAAGTCTAGAATGAAACAAGTATTATTGCACTAAGCTCATGAAACTGAACCTTAACACGTAATATAATCAAATTAGTAATCGTAATATATGCCCCAAGCAGGAAAAAGGATGCTGCCAAACAACCAACGTATTATTCAAATGTTAAATGCGCCACATGGTTATCTAGAAACTATATCCCGGGCGGGGATTTTCAGTCCCGATAGATCTATCCATAACACTCGCGTTTACTCAGCCGGTATTTAACGGTTCATGATAGAAAAGGGGACTTAATTGGCAAAGGATACTTAGGCAATTATATGATCTGGAATAGCATACAATTGAAAAACACTTGTGTCCAATGTAAAACAATCATGTTGTTCAAAATTCACGGTTTCAATATAGGTATTCAACGATCTCAAATCATGTAGTAAGCAAATCAAGCTTTGGTAAAAATAGTCACATAACGCTTACGTAGTAGAAATCAATAATAAAACGAGTATTTATTCTCACCCCGAAAACAGTTTATGAAAACCATTGAAAAGAGAAAAGGTGGGGCTATGAACTCACCTTAGAAGTGAAGTGAAGAATAAGTCGAGTGAATGAATGAAAACGCGTCACGGAAATATCCGAAAGCAACCTAAGTAGATATCGGTCGTATAAGTACTAAGTACTAATAACATATATAATTCTATATAGCTACATCACCATCTAATTGTGTTTGTGAAATAATGTTTAAATCGCATTTGATAAATAATAATCATGTATTTAAGCTCGTATAATCGTTAAATAGTTCAATCGCCTTTGTAAAATAACATTTATAAAGTTTAAAACAAGTATAAATATTATTTAAGTGATTGCAAAATGTTTCGCAAAAATTTATAAAAAAAAACAAACCAACACTATTCATCTCAGGAAATAGTGCACAAGTTATAAAGTAGTGTGTAACTTTCTCGTTTTAAGTCTGTTTTTTACGTTTCTTATGTCCATGCTTTCGTATTAAGACGACGTATCAAAATATGACATTTTTGTATTTCATGTCCTCTGATGAATAGTGATTTTTACTGTTCATACCAGTTATAAACTTATTTTTATAGATTTAGTTATCGTAAAACCCGTAAATGGCGTATCTTATTCGTTATAGCTCCGTTTTTAGCGATTCTTTTGAGCACGTTCTTGTAATTAAATTTTTTATCATATAAATGATGTTTTCCAAAATAAATGTCCCTGATGAACAGTAACTTTTTATAAAATTTATTTTATAAATCCGGTATTAACGTAAAACGTGTATTTGTCGTATCTTTTTCGTTATAAATCGGTTTTTCGGGTTTCTTACCTTTTTGGAATCTTCATGAGACGTACTATTTTATAAAAATATCAAACCCACTATTTGGAAATCGAACCAAAACAGCCTCGTTTGTATATTTATAAATTTTTATTTATATAACTTGTTTTATATAATTTTCAACTTAATGATAACCACAAGTCTTTCACAACCATTTTTATCACATGTCTCATATATTATAAAGTCCACTAGTCCATATTTTTCCAAGAATGTCCATGATATCAAGTCCTTTACACTTATTTGATCATAAACTCATTATGTAGACTTTTAGTTAACTAGTTTATACATATACTTTTATACATAAACCAACATGGTACAACACTTATGTATCCATCATAACATGATATTAACAACTATATAACATGTGTAAAAGTATACAAAATCATGTTCACAAATAAAAGTCCTTTTCACATGTTTAAAAGTTTCCTAGATGGTGATGAGCCATATAACATAATATGTACATAAAATCATGAAAATAAAGATATTAAGAGTTTTAGATAACCTTAATATGATGTAGGGTGATGAACAAAAATATCTAAACCCTTGTTTAGATATTAAATCCAAGTTCACAAGACTTAGAAAACCCTAACTTGTTTAAACCTTGCAAATGTTTAACAAGTCTTCAAATCTTCTTGGAATGGCTTAAATATGCTATGAGAATACTTGTATGTGTAGTAAATAAAATTGTTATGAATTGTTTATGGTGTTGAGGTTGGGACGTGGGTGAGGAGAAGCAAAAAGAGAGAAAAATGTTGATTTCACCTTATGGAATGAAGTGTGTGTTTATTTATTTTGTACACATATGTTATATACTTACATGACTAGTCAATGTTGCTTATACAAAGACCATAAGACCAAATTATAAGAGTTGGGTCAAAGAACACATAGAGTGAAACAAGGAGAGAAAGGGTTTATGTTTCCTTGATATTTTTGTATAATATCTTGCATTATTTGTAGTTATAAGATGTATAGTTTATTTATAAAGTGTAACCTTGTTAAGTATATGTTCTAGTTGGGTTCCTATATGTGTACATTGGTTAACATAATAAATATGGGTGAAGTTTTTATAAAACTTTGATCATCGGAAATAAAAATGGTTATTTGTTGAAGCGTAGATAAATTTTGGTGTTTCCGGATATACCTAAATATAATTTATCGCGAAACGTAAACGTTTTACGTAACCAATAAAAATAAAATATAAAAAGTTGATTATTACTTTCGTAAAAATAATATATTGCTTGTTTGACGAAAACTTTAATTCGTTGGTGTCCGTTTACGTTAAATGTTGATTTTTAACTTACGCGATTTTAATTATGTGATAAGAATTAAAAGTAAGCGCGCACGAGACAAAAAAAATAGTAAAATAATGACGAAATAAGTGACGTCATAAAATGACCTAAAAATACGAAATGTTACAATTTTTAACACTTTTTCATATGATATGTGATTGGTAATATCATAGAATAATGAGATTATAAGGGTGGTAACATGTTTGTTAAACTATAACAAGTTTATATATGTTCATGGTTAAAAGTGTACTTAAGAAAGTTTAAGGTTTTAAGCCTTGTAATGAACTTATTATCTTGGACTTAAGGACAAAAATATGATCTTGGACTATATAATATATATGACATAGTATATTAAAAATTATAAAGGAATTGTGGTATTTTAAATTGTTAAAAAGTATATAAAACTCAAGTATATAATTAATTATATATAAGATACAAAAAGGGCTGTTTGGATTCGAAATCCAAACAGTGGGGTTATCATTTTTATAAAATACTACGCCTTATGACAATTCCAAAATGATAAGAAACTCGAAAAACCAATTTATAACGAAGAAGATACGCTAGTTACGAGTTTACGACGATAAATACTTTTATAAAACTATTTTTATAAAAGTTACTATTCACCACAAAAACTTATACTTTTAAAACATCAATAAATTGATAAAACTTTTAATTACGAGAACGTGCTCGCAAGAATCGCTAAACACGGAGCTATAACGAATAAGATACGACATTTACGGGTTTTACGCTAATTAAAACGTAAAAATAAGTTTATAGCTGTGATGAACAGTAAAAACACTATTCACCACAGAACTGTTGAAAATTTAAAAACATAATATTTTGATCACTCGTCTTAATACGAAAGTGTGGACGTAAGAAACGCGAGAAACGGACCTAAAACGATAAAGTTAGGTCTTTTTTACTATATTACTAGGGATGGTGATGAAGCTATATAGAATTATATGTGGTTATCAAAGTACTATATTACTAGGGAGTTTCATAATGAGGTCTCTTCAGGGTGGCGTATCGACAAGTTGTTGGATTTACGATTTAAAGTGTCCTAGCTCCTCATACGTCACTACATGACCTCTTAATTATGATAGCCCGAACGATAGTATGATGTAACTATATAGGATTATATATGATGTTGTTAAACAAAGTACTTGGTACTTATACGACCTATATTAGATTAGGTTACATCCGGGAGTCTTTGTGATGCATTTACCCGCATTTGATATACATTATCAAGATTAACTCACTCGAGGTGAGTTCATATCCCCACGTTTTACATGATTTTGTTTTATAAGTTTTTGGGGTGAGAAACATGCATTGTTTTACAATTGGACACAAGTGGTTAAGTTTTACATTATGATTACGTGTTGCCTAAGTAGCGATAACCCTAGTTGAGCCCATTATCATGAACTGTCAGTTACTGGATTGTAAGCGCGAATGTTATGAATAGATCTATTAGGATTGACATCCCCGTTTGGGTGATTAGCTATCACTAGGCAAACGAACGTATACCATGTCGAACATAGGATGTTTCGGGTTAGAACATCATCACGGGCAATGTAGGCCATTTATATGGTATTCATTTATGTCGAGCTTTAGTGTCATGAGCTTAGGGCAACGTAATTACATTTCTATGATGTCTGCATCTGTTGCATTATCATACACTTGGGAAATCTTATGGTCCTACGATATATTATTTATCAAACCTATGAATTCACCAACATTATTGTTGACGTTTTAAAGCAATGTTTTTTAGGTGATTAGTAAGCATAAGGTGCCAAGGATACATTGGTGATTTTGTTTTGGGATGTCATGCTAAAGATATGTTTGCATTATTGTTTTTGGGAGACCATGTTGTGATACCTGTAATCTTGTATAAAACAATGAATAAGTTAAAGCTTCGGGCTATTTGTAAGAAACATTTGTTAAATCCAATGTATTGGTTTTAAAACGACTTTTTGGTCATTCTATATACATCTTGTGTTATTGATCTGAGAAGTAACACGCCCAGGAAACTTATTCCACTGCGACCCAATTTGGAGGTGTTACAGATTGGTATCAAGAGCCAAGGTTATAGAGAACCAGGTCAAATGTTTTTGCTGGACTATAACCATTTTCAAACATCGAATTCATACAAAGGGGTTTTTACACGGGACATACATATGTGCATACATTCATGCATACACTACTTGTTGCATTAGTTGGTTGGACTAGATGCTTTCATAATTGATATACATGTTATGATATAAATGTATATTACTATAAGAGTCTTATATTAAATACTAATATAAGCTATTTTGAATTTTCAGATTCAGTCATGTCAGATTCAGATGAATCGGGGGTTACATACATGGAGGTTTCCAGCCCATTTGAGGGTTTACCAGACATAGGATCACCGAGAGCTGATGATCACGAGTACCTTGAGCTGCCTTGGATGCCAGAGGACCCATACATGGAGGCCGCTCTTTAGGCCCCACCCTCTCCAGATTACGTGTCTGGCCCTGAGGAGCCAGAGCAGGCATCACCTTTGCCAGATTATGTTCCAGGCACAGAGCATGCTGATGATGAGATTGTTGGTGAGGATCAGCCATATGCTGAGGATGCCTCACCCACTGCTCAGTCACTTGACTATGTCCCGGAGTCTGATCCTAAGGTGGACCTGGAGGAGGATGACGATGAGGACCCTGAGGAGGATCATGTTGACTATTCTGCTGATAGAGGAGATGACGGAGACGATGAGGATGAGCCATCAAAGGAGGATGAAGATGATGATGTTGACATAGAGGCTGATCAGGATGAGGGGGAGGAGGAGCACCCAGCTCCTATCGACTCTGTAGTTGTTGCTTTACCAGCTGCTGATCAGGCCCCATCTGCGGAGGAGACAGAGTCGTTCGAGACTGATGAGTCTGCGGCCACACCACCACCACACCCTGCATATCGTGTGACAGCTAGGATTTATATTCCAGCTCCAGTACCTACACCAGTATGGTCTGATGGAGAGGTTGCCAGACTTCTCGCTATATCTACTCCACCATCATCACCGCTCTCCCCATGATCTTCACCACTTTCCCAGATACCTTCTCCACCCTTACCCCCGATACCATCTCCATCACTACCAGTATTACCACCACTACCAGTATCATCACCAGTGCCTGTGTTATCTCCATCAGCACCTCCTAGTCCCATTCGTTCATTGGGCTATCGAGCTACTATGATCTGGCTGAGAGCTGAGGCCGCATCTACTTCCTATTCTCTACCATTACCACCACCTTTCATACTCTCCCCCACCAGATCAGATGCACCATCATGAGGGATACCACCACCCTTGCCCATATTAGTTCCTACTTCATCACCACCATTGCTACTACCCTTTGCTAGTCGTAGGGAGGACAGACCTGAGGTTACCTTACCACCTCAAAAGAGGTTAGGTATCGCTCTTGGTCCTGCATACGAGGTCGGAGAGAGCTCGTCTACTGCTGCTAGACTGGCTGTAGGTCTTAGGGCAGACTACGGCTTTGTTGCCACTATGGATAGGGAGATCAGGCATGATCCGGAGAGAGATGTTGGATATGGGATCACTGACTCGTGGGACAAGATAGTTGAGACCCTTCAGGAGGCACCCGTTAGTACTGACACAGTGTTGGGTCGACATATGACATCATTTGATACTAGGGTTAGGCAAGACACATATGAGATTTATATGAGGTTAGACGATGAGCAGAGTCAGAGACAGCTATTGGCTGGTAGGCTCAATATGTTGTTTAGAGACAGACAATCACATGCATATACATGTCATCTGATGGATACAAAGGCTAGATTGTCCTGAGAGGCTTGGAGACGATCGATGGATGCGAGTAATCTTGCCTACGGAGGGGTTATGTCACTATACAGATGTTAGAGATTAGAGAGTTGCATGCTGCTGATCGCAGGAGACAAGCTGTGACTTCAGAGATGCTAAAGGCAGACCATAGGAGATCTGCAAAGATGAGAGAGTTGAGGACAGTTGATCGTACCCGACAACAGCAGCTTATATAGACATTGACAGTGATGCAGTCATTACAGGGACAGGTGACCACACTACAGGGATAGGTGACAGCACTACAGGGACAGGTTACCGCACTGCAGGGACTTCAGGGACCCACTGGAGGTCCTGCACAGCTAGAGCTGTCAGAGGAGGCTGGTAGCAGTTCATAGATTAGCTCATGTTATGGCTAGTCATTTTGTATATAGCCTACTAAGTATTACGGGTTCAATCCCGGCTAGTAAGGCTTTAGGTTGTTGATAAGTGCTTAATTACACATATCTTTTACCTCTAAAAACGAGCTTAAATGACCAAAAACAGACAAAAACTTTTATATATGGAATGGTTGTATTAATGGTTCACGTGCTGTAATCGAATGTGTTTATGACTAAATGAGAGCGCGATTGGTTTATATCATTGTTGATTACAATTCAGTTGTATATTTCACTATGTGATGTGATCTCACTTTATTTATCATGTATATGTCATGTCATGGTTATGATTTTATGAAATCTAACGGGTATTGTATTTTTAAGTGATTCAAGAAAATGGCACCAAAACGAGCCACAAGGTCAACACCGGTCACAATAACCCCAACCCCAACAACAACCACCACCACATCGGTCACTAATGCCCAACTTCAGGCAATGATTGATCAAGGTGTCACTGCCGCTTTGGCAGCACGTGATGCAAACAGGAATGGCGATGACAGCCATATTTTGGAAATGGGTGGTAGAAGGACTGAACGCGTTGCTCGAGAGTGCACTTACCAAGACTTTATGAAGTGCAAACCTCTATATTTCAAAGGCACTGAGGGAGTTGTTGAATTAACTCAATGGTTTAAAAGGATGGAGACTGTTTTCTGCATAAGCAACTGCTCTGTGGAAAATCAAATTAAGTTTTTTTTAAAGACTTCACTAGATCGATTCCTGAATGAGAGCTAGATCGGGTCTTAAAAAATCTACTAGATCGGTCCTCAAATGACATGATTAGTTTGGTTCCCATGAAGCTTGACTAGATCGGGTCTCAAAGAATTGGACTAGTTCAGTTCTCAAAGAACATGTTTAGATTGGGTCTCAAAGAACATGATTAGTTCGGGTCTCAAAGAACATGTCTAGATCGGGTCTCAAAGACTTTTATCTAGATCGGGTCCTAAAGGAACTGACTAGATCGGTTCCTTAAGGAAGCGACTAGATCAGTTCCTGAAAGAAAACGATTAGATCAGTTCCTAAAGGAACTGACTAGATCGGTTCCTGAAACAAAACGACTAGATCGGTTCCTAAAGGAACTGACTAGATCGGTTCCTTAAGTAACATCAACTCGTTCAATTCCCAAAGCATTCTTTTAGATCGGTTTATAAAGGAATTTTCTAGTTCGGTTTTGTAACACCCCCAAATTGGGTCGTAGCGGAATATGGGTCCGGGGCGTGTTACTTCTCAGATCAATAACACAAGATATATATAGAACGACCAAAAAGTCGTTTGAAAATGATACATTGGATTTAACAAAGTAATTGTTACATAAGCCCGAAGCTTAACTTGTTCACTTAATCAAAATACAAAGATTTTCAGCCCATAAAATGAAATGCAACAAAATCTTTAATGCATGACATCCCAATCAAAACCACCAATGTATCCATCGCACCTCGTGCTTATTGATCCCCTGAAAAACATTACTTTAAAACATCAACAATAATGTTGGTGAATTCATAGGTTTGACAAATCATATATTGCAGGACCACAAGATCTCCCGTATGATAATGCAACAAATGCAGACATCATATAAATGTAATTACGTTGCTCTAAGCTCATGACACTGAAGCTTGACGTATGTGAGTACCAAATTAATGGCCTCCATTGCCCGTGAGTGATGTTCTAACCCGCAACATCCTATATTCGACATGGTATACGTTCGTTGTTCAGTGATAGCTAATCACCCGAACGGGGTTGTCAAAACCCAATAGATCTATTCATAACATTCGCGCTCGTAATTAACAGTTCATGATAATGGGCTCAGATTGGGTTATCGCTACTTAGGCAACATGTAATCATAATATAAAACTTAACCACTTGTGTCCAGTAGTAAAACATTGCATGTTTTTCACCCCAAAAACTTTGTAAAACAAAAGCATGTAAAACGTGGGGCTATGAACTCACCTTGAGTTCTGATAATCCAAATATCGCAGATAATGCGTCACGTAAAAGATCGAATGCAACCTAAATTATCATAGGTCGTATAAGTACCGAGTACTTTAATTGATAACATTGAATGTAATCCTATAGATTATATCGTACTATCGTTCGGGCTATCATAATTAAAGAGGTCATGACATGACGTTCGAGGAGTTAGGACACTTTAAATCGTAAATCCAACAACTCGTCGAAACGCCATCCGAAGAGGCCTCATTATGAAACTCCCTAGTAATATAGTACTTTGATAACCACATAATATTCTATATAGCTCAATCACCAACTAATGGTTTTGGTAAAATTGTGTTTAATAAGTTAAAACGTTTATAATTACCGTTTAGTAAAACTGGCGTAACTTTCGCGTTTTAAACCCGATTCTCGCGTTTCTTATAAACCCGATTCTCGCGTTTCTTATGTCCATCTTTTCGTATTAAGACGGGTTATCGATATTTGACATTTTCGAATTTCTTACGACTTCGTTTATTAACGTATAACTCGTTTTTAACGTAACTTTTTCGTTATTAATCCGTTTAACAAGTTTCTTACCTTTTCGGAATCGTCGTGAAATGTATTATCTTATAAAAATATAAAATGGATATGTTAAATTTCGAATTTTGGACAGCAAGTTTGTAATGTTTGTGATAGTTTGTTAAGTCCATATATATCCAAATTAAGTCTTG
>BQNB010013938.1:49263-76167 GCA_026074375.1 Tanacetum coccineum
CATGCATACATCATTTAGGTTGCGGTTAGGAATTGCACCATTTCATACATGATCGAACTCTCGCTGTTGTACGATTTTGCTTGAGGTGAGTTTCATAGCCCCACTTTTACTCGTTTTACGAATACTTCTACAAATCTTGGAGTGAGATACATTTCTTTGTTTTACGTTTGGATGCAAGTACTTTACTTTACTTTTTACATGATTACGGATTAGCCTAAGTACCGTTAACCCCTTTATGCCCCATCATGAACCGTTAATTACTTGTATAAGCGTGAGTGTTATAAATAGATCTATTGGGAATGACAATCCCCGTACGGGTATAGGTGATTCTTACCTATTTCGGAAATACCGAACAAACAGACGTATATCATGTCGGAATACTAGGTGGTCTCGGGTTACCCACCTACCCGGGCACTTTACCTTGCATTAATTTGCATACTTTGTCTAGCTTCGGTGTAATGAGCTTAGTGCAATTGTAATTACTTTCTATGATATTGTATGTGTTATAATAGTCATAGGTTTTAAACCTTGCGGTCCACATTACTATTTACTTAAACCTATGAACTCGCCAACTTTATTTTGACACTTTTAAGCATGTATTCTCAGGTGTTTAACCCCGTAAGAGCATTATGAAGTCTTTGGAGTCCGCATCATCATGACTCATCTCATGGATTTTATTGCATTCAAATTATTCTCGAAGTATTTTTATCAAATTATGACTTATCTTGATGCAATACTTTTGGGACCGCTTGTCTAAGACTTATATAAATTTTATATAACAACGAGAGTATTTTCTAAAACGACTCATTTAGAGGTCGTTCTATTTATCTTGTGCTTATGTATTATTCAGTCACGCACCCCCGATTTACCCTTTCGCTGTGATATTTTGGGGGTGTGACAAATTGGTATCTAGAGCCAAGGTTATAAAGAACTAGGTTGCATATTAGGCCTACACTATAACTACTACATAAACATTGCATCCTATAGCATCATAAACACTTTGTATGCATAACAATTACATGATCCCTTTAACTTACGTGCCTTTAATTTTGCCTTGCACATATTTTACACTCGCTTTATATAAAAGTATTTATATATGTTAATACAAATGAGCCGTAAAAACGTTTATTTATATTTTACGATCTATCCGTGTTTTGTCGATAACAAAACATAAAAACATCGGAAGTAGAAAATAAAGTTTACTAGGTTTAAACCAATAGTTTTCTAACTCAACTATTATCTCATTTACCTCACACATCATATTTTACCATATTTACTTTGATAGATCTTATTAAAAATACATTTAAATGATCAATTTTTTGAATAAAATATGTACAAAATAAGACCTAAACGTATATTAACAAAGTATACACTAAAAGATATCTTTTCTATAAAAGAAAAATATTTTATACATCATGCATGACCTCAAAATATATCTAGACAAAAAATCTTAAAATCTATATTTAGATTTGTTGATGCAGATGGCGGATCTCTGTCCTGAGGTTGCACTGGCCCGTTCCTTATGATGTATTGATGAAACGCCAAGAACGTGGGCTACAATATTGGCCGGTTTTATTACATTTCACTGGCTGGTTCCATTGAGGCAATGGAACCGGGCTACAGTAACTTTCAAGCCTATAAATACCAAGTCATTTTTCTTGTTTTAGGCATCATTTTAGAATTGTTTTTCACTTACATATTCAGCTAACATCTGATCATTGATCATGATATTTTTTGTTTTAGTGTTTTGGTGAATTTCTTAATAGGAAAAGTTTTACCGACTTTGGCATATGAGATCGAGCATCAAGGAAAAGTTGTAGCACGTATCTCTCATCTCTTGAAGATCCATCTACTGATCTTGAAGCATCATCATTCATCATAGATTATGGAGTCATGTTTTATATTGTGTTTAGAGCATTTAGGAAAATGTAATACATTCGGTAGGGTCGGATCTATCTTTGTTGTATCTTAGTATTGCTTAGCACCTATTTGAGGGTAAGCATTGTGAGGTTTGTTCCTTCTTGTTGGAACATGGTATTTAGATTAGTACCGTATAAAGGGTAAACAAATGTTGGTTTGATTCTACCTTGTAAAGAATCCGATATTTAGCTTTGTACCGTTAAAAGGTGTAAGCGACGTTGTGAGGCTTCTCCGTCGGTTGAAGGAGTATTGGTGACTAGTGGATTCAAACTCTCGAGTAGGTGACTCGGGGAGTGGAGTAGGGCAAGGAAGGTGACCTTATAGCCGAACCACTATAAATATCCGTGTCTCATATCCTTTATGATTTATATTTATTAATCGTCATAAACAAATAGAACTACAACAATAAAATAGTTAAATTAAAGTTTTAATTGGTAAAACTATTCAACCCCCCTTCTAGTTTTCGACAATTGGTATCAAGAGCAGGTTATCAATTTTTTTAAAAGTATTTTGTATTTTAAAATCCTTAAAAACCGATCAAATGAATTTCAAAAACTACTAACAATTTTTTTTAGATCTATTTGTGTTATATGCTTTTCTTTAGTTTAGAGGACCATCATTCAAGATCACGAATATTTTGAAGATATCTCTGAAATTGTGTTATCCATAAAATATTTCTTCTCATTAAAGGGATGAATGAAGAACCGTCATATGATCTCGGACTTCTTGATGCTCTCTAAAGTACTCTAAAAACTCCATGTCTCTTAAAATCTAGCAAATACCTTAGTTTATATATTAAGCTCAAATTTGTTGGTCTGGCCCGAATCTTGGGCTTGGCCCAACTAACCGGTTCCGCCGGTTCCATGTGAGAAAGGAACCGGCCAGGCTCAGCCAATGGAACCGTCGGGTATGTCGAATATCTCATGCCTCTTGGGCTTAAAATAAATTGGGCTGAACCATAAATTTCAAAATCCTTTGAATATTTTTTAAAAATAATTAAAAAAAAATATTTTTTATATACATCTTCTCAAAACTTTTCGGATCATGTACATCTTCCTCGGACTAAAAACGTAAAAAGAGACACCTCTCTTTGTCGTATAAAGTTTAATTGTTTTATAACATGAATGTGAATTAATTGTATTATGTTATGTGATTTGTGTTATTTACTTAAAATATGATTATATTATTTGGGTCTAGCACACCTTGTAATCTTCCTTCCTATGAGTTCTTTAAATAATTCATGTCTTAGTCATATCATGCTATCCAAGCGCATGGTATTCGTGGTAATCAAGCCTAACTATTCAAAATCAAACCGGCCCTCAGACATTGTTCCAATACACTCTTATAGCACCATCCCTCTCAGATACAAAAACTCTTTGTCATCCTTCTACCCTCTCATTCAAATTCAAAAATCAAACCTCTCCACTTCCCCTCTCATTCAAAACTCCCGATTACCATGGAAGCTCTCTTGGAAGTTCTTAGCCCCGTCTTGATCGTCATTATCATCTCGTTACTCGCACTCGTCTATCCGATGCTCAAATTCCTGCATAGAGACGTGTTATATATCTTAGCTTTTTTACATTTCCATTGTATTTCCTATCCTTTGTATCGCATTGTGTATCGAAATGAAATATATGTATTAAATTTCCTTCCTTTCTCGTGCGTTATTTTTCTTTCTTGCTTCGGCTTGTTTTACTCTACGAATAAGGAAAATTAAATATTTGCAAATATTCTCATCATAAAAATCCTATGTCCATTAATACATTGTATACACATACATTATATATATATATTATATTTTATTTTTCATTTCTTACCCGACCGTTCCTTCAGAAAACAAATGCCGGTTCCATTTGACCATAATATAACCTAGGCAAATAATCGATTGGACAAAACGTCAGTCCTACACTCTCACCTACCACTATTTCCATATTCTCTCCCAAAGAAACCTCCATTGATGAACTACATCTATCATAACCAAATCTTCGGATTTATTGACCTCCAAATATGTGACAAATCATATCTATTGTATAGTATTGATCATAGTCATCCTCTTTGAATTAACTAACTTCATTCTCACCTTTTTGTTTTTATAGGAGTCAGTTATAAAAAAAAGATTATTATTTCATTGACAAATTTAAACTTTGTTAAAGTATATGGTAACATTAGTTCGGACATTGCTTTCTTGTTTTCTTTCGTCAAAAAGTATACTCATGCATATAAACTTTATGTCTATTTTTTTGGGATTTAAAATTGTTAATATACCATAAAAAATTAGGTAAAGACAAATCTCATAGAAAAAGGAGGTTTAACAATGACTCTAATCTCTACAACTTGTGTAACACCCCCAAATTGGGTCGCAGCGGAAATAAGGTCCGGGGCGATGTTATTCATAGATCCAATAACACACGATATATATAGATCGACCAAAAAGTCGTTTTCTTTGTCTGAAACGTTAAGACTATTGATTTAAACAAAGTAATTGTTACATAAGGCCCGAAGCTTAACATGTTCACTTGATCAAAATACAAAGATTTTCAGCCCATGACAGATAACAAAATGAAATGCGACAAAACTCTTTCAATGCATGACATCGCCAATTTCAAAACCACCAATGTATCCCTTTGTACCTTTGAATACTGATCCCCTGACAAAAACATTGCTTTTTAAAACGTCAACATAATGTTGGTAATTCATAGGTTTAATAAATCATATATTGTAGGACCCACAAGATCTCCCAAGTGTATGATAATGCAACAGAATGCAGAAATTCATATTAAATTGTAATTACTGTTGCTTCTAAGCTCATGACATTGATGCTTGACATGTATGGGTCCAAATAAGAGATAGCCGTTTGCCCGTGGTGTATGTGTTCTACCCCGCAACATCCTATATTCGACCATGGTTGTTACGTTCGTTTCGCTAGTGGATTAGCTAATCACTCCGAACGGGGTTGTCTAAACCCATAGATCTATTCTTAACATTCGACGCTCGTAATTAAAAGTTCATGATAAATAGGCTCAGATTGGGTTATCGCTGTTTAACTCCTTACGTCGCAACACTGTAATCATAATACTAAAACTGTATACCACTTGTGTTCCCAGTTGTAAAACATTGCATGTTTTCCACCCCAAAAGCACTCGCCTGTTCCATTGAGGTGATGGAACCGCCAAGAACCAGGTTACAATATTGGCCGGTTCTATTATATTGCACTGGCCGGTTCCATTAAGGCAATGGAACCGATAGAACCGGGCTACAGTAACTTTTTAGCCTATAAATACCAAGCCATTTCTCTTGTTTAGGCATCATTTTTTAGAATAGTTTTTCACTCACATATTCAGCTAACATCTGATCATTGATCATGATATTTTTCATTTTAGTGTTTTGGTGAATTTCTTAATAGGAGAAGTTTTACCGACTTTGGCATATGAGATCGAGCATCAAGGAAAACTTGTAGGACATATCTCTCATCTCTTGAAGATCCATTACTGATCTCCAAGTATCATCACTCATCATAGATTATGGAGTCATGTTTTATATTGTGTTTAGAGCATTTGGGAAAATGTAATACATTCGGTAGGGTCGGATCTATCTTTGTTGTATCTTAGTATTGCTTAACACCCATTTGAGGGTAAGCATTGTGAGGTTTGCTCCTTCTTGTTGGAACATGATATTTAGATTAGTACCGTATAAAGGGTAAACGAATGTTGGTTTGATTCTACCTTATGAAGAATCCGATATTTAGCTTTGTACCGTTAAAAGGTGTAAGCCACGTTGTGAGGCTTCCCCATCGGTTGAAGGAGTATTGGTGACTAGTGGATTCAAACTCTCGAGTAGGTGACTCGGGGAGTGGAGTAGGGCAAGGAAGGTGACCTTATAGCCGAACCACTATAAATATCCGTGTCTCGTATCATTTGTGATTTATATTTATTAATCGTCATAAACAAATAGAACTACAATAATAAAACCGTTAAATTAAAGTTTTAATTGGTAAAACTATTCAAGCCCCCTTCTAGTTTTCCACAATTGGTATCAAGAGCAGGTTATCAATTTTTTTTAAAGTATTATGTATTTTAAAATCCTTAAAAACCGATCAAATGAATTTCAAAAACTACTAACATTTTTTTTAGATCTATTTGTGTTATATGCTTTTCTTTAGTTTAGAGGACCATCATTCAAGATCACGAATATTTTAAAGATATCTCTGAAATTGTGTTATCTCTAAAATATTTCTTCTCATAAAAGGGATGAATGAAGAACTGTCATATGATCTCGGACTTCTTGATGCTCTCTAAAGTACTCTAAAAACTCCATGTCTCTTAAAATCTAGCAAATACCTTAGTTTATATATTAAGCTCAAATTTGTTGGTCTGACCCGAATCTTGGGCTTGGCCCAACTAACCGGTTCCGCCGGTTCCATGTGAGAAAGGAACCGGCCAGGCTCAGCCAATGGAACCGTCGGGTATGTCGAATATCTCATGCCTCTTAGGCTTAAAATAAATTGGGCTGAACCATAAATTTCAAAATCCTTTGAATATTTTTTAAAAAATAATTAAAAAAAATATTTTTTTATATACATCTTCTCAAAACTTTTCGGATCATGTACATCTTCCTCGGACTAAAAACGTAAAAAGAGACACCTCTCTTTGTCGTATAAAATTTAATTGTTTTATAACATGAATGTGAATTAATTGTATTATGTTATGTGATTTGTGTTATTTACTTAAAATATGATTATATTATTTGGGTCTAGCACACCTTGTAATCTTCCTTCCTAGGACTTCTTCAAATAATTCATGTCTTAGTCATATCATGCTATCCAAACACGATATTTCGGGTATCAAAGCCTAACTATTCAAAATTCAAACCCCTCTCACACTTTTCCATACACTCCAATAGCACATCCCTCTCAGATAAAAACTCCTCTCCTCCTCTACCACTCTCATTCAAATTCAAAAATCAAACCTCTCCACTTCCCCTCTCATTCAAAACTCCCGATTACCATGGAAGCTCTCTTGGAAGTTCTTAGCCCCGTCTTGATCGTCATTATCATCTCGTTACTCGCACTCGTCTATCCGATGCTCAAATTCCTGCATAGAGACGTGTTATATATCTTAGCTTTTTTACATTTCCATTGTATTTCCTATCCTTTGTATCGCATTGTGTATCGAAATGAAATATATGTATTAAATTTCCTTCCTTTCTCGTGCGTTATTTTTCTTTCTTGCTTCGGCTTGTTTTACTCTACGAATAAGGAAAATTAAATATTTGCAAATATTCTCACATAAAATCCTCATGTCATTAATACATGTATACGCATAACATATATATATATATATATATATATATATTATTTTTCATTTCTTACCCCGACCGGTTCCTTCAGTAAACAAAGCCGGTTCCATTTGACCAATAAAACCGGCAATCTGATGGGACAAAAACGTCAGTCCTCCACTCTCACCTCACTATTTCCATATTCTCTCCAAAAAGAAACCTCCATTGATGAACTACATCTATCATAACCAAATATTCGGATTTATTGACCTCCAAATCGTGCAAATCATCTCTTTGTAAGTATTGATCATAAGTCATCTCTTTGAATTAAACCTAAATTCATTCTCCTTTTGTTTTTAGGAGTCTAGTTATAAAAAAATTATTATTCATTGACAAATTTAACTTTGTTAAGTATATGGGATAACATTAGTTAGGAATTGCATCTTGTTCTTCGTCGAAAAAGTAACTCATGCATATAAACTTAATGTCATATTTTTTTGGGATTTAACATTGTTAATAACCATAAAAATGGGATAAAGACAATCATCATAAGAAAAAGGAGTTTAACAATACTCTAATCTCAACAACTTGAGTTTATGTGCTCTTTCAAAATTATTCATAAACCAAAACTGTTTTGTTTGATTTTCCCTTCGTCTTGTCTTATCTTAGGTCAAAAATGCCGAAATCCATCCACGATGATCATCATGATACCGCCCATTACATTCCTATGTACCACCGAACCCAAGATGTTACCGAATGTGAAAGAGAAATTTACAAATCTCTCGAACACCGATTGTTCCATGAAGGACGCGTCATTGACCCTTTATACCTTGGATACCAACCCAATCTTTGCCCTACTTTCGCAAACATCGGTTTTGATTGCCTTCTAGATATCAACAAGAAAATTTACTCGGTATTTGTTCTTTAATTCTACAAAAGTGTCCGTCTTAGAATGGAACCCTCTCCATTGCTTTCATCATTCAAAATGTCAAAATCACACTTCGTCTTGAGGAATTTGCCCACATACTTCATATTCCTTGTCATAGAGTATGTGTGTTCACTTCTGAATGGGCCATCTCATCCCTACCAAATGGTATTGATTCAAATCCTGACATTTATCCACCACCTCATGAGGATCCCTTGCTAATTCATGATGCCCTTTTCTATCCTATACCTCCTGGTAAGACTCGCAAGGTCAAAGGAGTAGACATTACCCTCGACCCCTTCCAAATGGTCATATCCGAATTATAAACCAATCTCAAAAAATGGGAAATCATCCTTAGTAAAAATTCCATAAGCCTCACGGGAAACAAGGACCATCCCAATGCTTATCTCTGCCACATGATCTAATGTCTTACCATTGGAAAACACTTTAATCTTGCCTACTACATTGCCAATATAATGGTAAGTATGACCAAGATTTCCGATATGACTCTTCCCTGTAGAATGCTTCTCACTCGACTTTTTGAGCATGTTTGCGTCACTCATCCTTATGCAGTCTCGGATGATCACTATCTTGTGGATCACGTGATGATCCCTCTCTCCAAATGAAGAGTATTTAGGATCATGCCAAGTGGAAAAAGGCCTCGCCTCCAACTCCCACTCCTTCCAAATCATCCTAATCAACCTCTTCCTCTACTCGTCAAGAAGAAGAAAATGATCCCGTGAACAACTTCACCCTTGACCGCATTCCCTATCGATCAACTTCCACCCATCGAAGGAGGAGAGTCACCAGAATTCAAGCAAACCAAGGGGATGTTCAAGTGCCTCGGTCATTTCCTATCCAACCTAGGGAAGAAGAAGAATTAAGGGTGTGCTAGAAGGTGTGAGTGTCAAAAGGGGTTTATGTCTGATAAACGTGTTCGGTATTAAACAGTTTGATGCTTGTAAAATTTTGAATTATCTCTCTTATCTCTCCTTGTATGTCTGAATACTCGAATGGTGTATCCTAAACTTAATCGTTCAAAACTTATGGATGTTATTGTATGTCTTATATTGCTTTCACTTCTCATTAATGAGCGTTTGGTTTAGTAGAACTTTTTAAGATTAAGAACTTTTTTGCTTCTCCCATTTCCCTAGGTATAACTAGCACTAGCATATGATCTAGAAAAACAAGATTAGGATTGTGTTAAGACCACTGCTAGAAAAATTGAAATTTTGAGAATTTTGACTGCTGCAGCCGGTTCCCTCTACAGCAAAGCCGGTCCCTTCGGGTATAAAAGAACCAGCGTTGCCGGTTCTACAGTGGGCATTTGCTTATTTTTGGGTGATCATTCTCTAAACAAAGCTTATAAATATGTTAGTTAGACTTGTATTAAGCTGACCCAATTACTGGTTATTACTTGTTTGACTAAGAAAGGTGTGATTGTGTTTAGTGAAAAACTAGTGGTTTAGGCATTAAATGTTTTGCATAGGTTTTTAAGTATAAATCTAGAGCTTGTTATCACCTTCCTCACACATCTAAAACCTGCAAATAGCCAGCCCTAAATCTCTTTTTTGATCATCACTCTCATGGCATCAAGTGCTAACTCTTCCACCCAAAACCCTTTAAGAAAAATGCCTAGAACCGACTTCATTGATATTTCATCAAATGAATCATCACCCATGCAAAACCATCCCATGAACACTACACAATCTCTCTATCCCACCAACACCACCATAGATATCACCCTTGCACTAACAATTCCTCCACCAACTATTAGCCAAACCATTTCAACCCAAGAAGTCATGGTGTCACCCTTAGCTCCTAGAGCTCTTGTCTTCTCTACTCTTCCTAGTTTACCACTTAAACCACATCCTTTCCTGACCTCCTTGGATGATCTTCCACCTAGAAACTCTAATCCACTACCATCATCACTCTCTCAAGGTCTCTCCCAAACACTTCTTATACCAACACCTGTGGATTTTGAACCATCTTTCCCTCTAATCAATCCCTCTATAAGTAGAATATGTGCTCAAATCGGACCATTCTTAAGTAGAAATCAAGTAATGCAACAACTTAGACAATTCCAAGACTTTGACCGTCACATTGAAGCCGCAATCCAAAACGCACAAAATGTGCAAAATAGCCTCATTCCTCCATTCACTACCACTTCTCCTCAAATGCCACCACCATTCCACTTCACCACCTCCTCTACAACCACAATACCACCTTTTTAGAACATCACTTCCACCATCAAGCACCTTTGTCCCTCTTGATCAATCACTATGGATGGAAGGTCCCCATCCTTCTCAACCTCAAGAACACACTTGTCCCCATTATCAACGAACTGAAACTATTATCAACAATATTCAAAATAAGATGAGGTTTATGTTAAACCACATCCTTGAATGCCTCAATCACCTCTCAAACCAACAACCATAGGATGGTGATTGCAACTTGCAAGCTCGTAGGACCTTAGATTCTAAGAATTCTAGTCATGATTTTAGTTTTATTAATCTAAGTCAATGTATTTTTACTTCATGACTAAAAATGTTCTTAATGTTTGATTTATGATTATCATGTTATGAATGTTTGCAATAATTGTGATCAGTAGTTTTCCTTTTTTGGTTTAATGTAGTTAGAGCATTAATCATGATGTTAGTTTTTGTTGACATAGGTCAACATATTTTACTTCACGATTTAACTTGTTCTTAATAAGAATTTGAATTATGTGTTGAATTGTTATCATGTATGAACTCGGGTTTCCTTAATTCTTGAAGTATTTTGCATACTGATATCCCTAATTCTCGTAGTGTATTATTTGGATAAATTGCTTCCCGCCAAAGTTGGCAAAACTGACTCTTTATGCAGGTTAGCCAGTTCCATTCACTTAGGAAACCGGTTCCTTTCAGGAACAGAACTGGCTGGAACCGGCTGCTCAGGAAAAATATCTTGCATTAGCATTATCTCATAGGTTTCATCCATCTAGGGGGAGCATACTATTTTTCTTACTAACATGTATTCTTGTAGATTTCTAGATTCTTTTGGAGTCCTTGACGATCCTAGTTAGGGGGAGCATTCGTCAAGGGGGAGCATTGGACTTGATTCTCTCTCATACATACTTACATTTGATTCTTTCCGAATAATCTTTGGTTCCATCTTAATCGAACCGCTCAACAAGTCAACATTACTACATTTCATTGCATAATCTTTCGTTGGTTAGTTTTTCTTCGACGCTCTTTTGTTTCGACAAAAAGGGGGAGAAGGAAGTAAAAACTCCAATTTAAATCTATAAACTTTATAATATACTTCCGATAAAGATGTGTTTTGTCATCAACAAAAAGGGGGAGATTGTTAATACAAATGAACCATAAAAACGTTTATTTATATTTTACGATCTATTCGTGTTTTGTCAATAACAAAACATAAAAACATCAGAAGTAGAAAATAAAGTTTACTAGGTTTAAACCAATAGTTTTATAACTCAACTATCATCTCATTTACCTCACAAATCATATTTTACATATTTACTTTGTTAGATCTTATAAAACATTTAAATACATTTTTAGAATAAAAAACACAAACAAAGACCTTAAACATATATTAACAAAGTATACACTAAAAGATATTTTTTCTATAAAAGAAAAATATTTTATACATCATGCATGACCTCAAAACATATCTAGACAAGATTTTTTGAAATCTAAATTCGGATTTGTTGTCAGATGGCCGGATCTCTCCAGTTGCACTGGCCAGTTCCATTATGATGATGGAACCGCAAAGAACCGGGCTACAGTATAGGTCGGTTCTATTACATTGCACTGGTCGGTTCCATTGAGGCAATGGAACCGGTAGAACCGGGCTACAATAACTTTCAAGCTTATAAATACCAAGTCATTTCTCTTGTTTTAGGCATCATTTTAGAATAGTTTTTCACTCACATATTCAGCTAACATCTGATCATTGATCATGATCTTTTTTATTTTAGTGTTTTGGTGAATTTCTTAATAGGAGAAGTTTTACCGACTTTGGCATATAAGATCGAGTATCAAGGAAAACTTGTAGCATGTATCACTCATCTCTTGAAGATCCATCTACTGATCTCCAAGCATCATCATTCATCATAGATTATAGAGTCATGTTTTATATTGTGTTTAGAGCATTTGGGAAAATGTAATACATTTGGTAGGGTCGGATCTATCTTTGTTGTATCTTAGTATTGCTTAGCACCTATTTGAGGGTAAGCATTGTGGGGTTTATTACTTCTTGTTGGAACATGGAATTTAGCTTAGTACTGTATAAAGGGTAAGCGAATGTTGGTTTGATTCTACCTTGTGAAGAATCCAGTATTTAGCTTTGTACCGTTAAAAGGTGTAAGCGACGTTGTGAGGCTTCTCCGGCAGTTGAAGGAGTATTGGTGACTAGTGGATTCAAACTTTCGAGTAGGTGACTCGGGGAGTGGAGTAGGGCAAGGAAGGTGACCTTGTATCCGAACCACTATAAATATCCGTGTCTCATATCCTTTATGATTTATATTTATTAATCGTCATAAACAAATATATCTACACCAATAAAACAGTTAAATTAAACTTTTATTTGTTAAAACTATTCAACCCCCCTTCTAGTTTTCCACAATATAAACCATCGGTTGTTACAACACTATGTCCCTACACACATCTCCATTTCGTCTGACTCTGACGTTGAGAGCGTTGAATCGTCTGCTTCGCATGTGATTTTATCGGATACCGAGACGGCGGTTGATGAAGTACCTGCTATCGTACCAGAGGATAACTTAGAGACTGAGCTGTCAGAGGCTTCGTCGTCCCCGGATTACGTACCAGCATCACCAGACTATGTACCGGCCACACCTGACTATTTTCCCGGATCAGATAAGGAGTCTGACCAGAGGAGTCGCTCGAGGAGGACCCCTCGGAGGACGATTCTTCTAGCGACGACGTATCTGAGACAACTGGACTAGAGGTTCAAGCTGCACCCGCACCACTCGAACCACTTCTGATTGTACCTACGTTACCTGCATTGCCTCGTCGACCCGCTATCCTTGTCCGACCTGGACAAGCGATCCCTTTCGGTCGCCCATACCGTATACACCATAACGAGGTGCGTATGCTACTGACCGCAAAGAAGAGGGTACGTGAACCACCGGCTCTTTCGTCGGCTACTTAGGTGGCTATTTCTTAGTGGATTGCGGCGCCACCACCATTATCATCGGGTTCTTCATCAGGGTCTTCATCTGCACAATCATTCTCACACTCCGGACCGTCTCGTAAGAGGTCTCGTCCTTCATCTTCATCATCTGAGACATCACACCCATCATCATCACCATCACCTCGTAAGAGGCATCGGGTATTGATATACTCATCATCATCAGCTTCGCTATCACCATCACCATTAGTTAACCATCTTGCAAGAGATGTAGATCACCTACCCCACCCTTACCAGCACCAGCTGTACCACCTTCACCAGCCCTAGAGTTGTCACCAGCCCCAGAGTTGCCACCCTTACCAGCACCAGCGTAGGGTATTGACCTTAAACGTTTAGTTTCCATTTTTATCTCGCTAATATATACTTTACGTCAAATATAAACTTTCCATATTTAGAAACTCTTAACGCTTACGAAATATCATTTTATAAAATTTCTAACGCGTCCTAATACTTTATAAGTGATACACTATTATTCGCTAAGGTTTTTATATCTCAAACGGACTCGAAAACACCCGAAAAGCCAAAAATTACATTTCAATCAGCTCACTTTTATATAAAAAAAGTTTCAAAAACTGACCGACTTTGACCGAGCGTAACTCTTTCATTATAAACTTTCATGACTCGAGAAAAGTCGCTTATTTTAGGGAAAAATCTTTCCAAACAAGTTTTCTTTTATACACTTTAGCCGGTTCAGACCCGAAAGTGGTCAAAACCTCCATTTAAAAACCGGACAGAATGTCCGAGAACACTTTAAAAGCTGTCAAAAAAATTTGTTTTTCGCCAAACTTTAAACGGCTATAACTTCTTCGTTATAAGTCGGATTTTCGTGTTCTTTATATCAAAATCATCGGGTGAACATAAGGAAACATATTATTTGAGTCTTAGCATGTCAAAACATTTTTAAGGCACCATAATCCTATGTGACAAATCTAGGCACCAAGGTGGTTTATCCGAAAACAATCCAAAACTTCACCAAAACTTTACAAATCTCAAATCTAACCTAAACTCCTTCCACTACTTAATCCAACAACATAACCATACTCATAACTAACCTAACCCATCTCCATCAACTTACTAACTCACTAATCAACACATCTTAACAATAATAACAATATGCTTAAGAAATAAACACACCATCTTCAAATGTTTTATTAAACCCACTTGTTTATTTAAGAAAAATGACACAAACATCATAGGATATATGGATCTATGAAAGAACATAAGAACAAAGTAAGAACTCAAAGAGAGGTTCAAGATCTAGCTTAAAATGATGATGAACAAGCTTAACAAAACAAGAACTAAGAGAGAAGACTTCAATCTTGAAAAACCCCAAATATAAATGAAACCCTAACTTCTTGAACCTTCAATAAACCCTTGAAATCAAAGAAAACACTCTTGGAAACACCTTAGATATGCTTAGAAATGGACTTGAAATGCTTGGAATATAAGAAAAATGGAAAACAATGGACCCTTGTTGTTGGGTTTTTGAGCCGAGACCACAACGACAAAGAGAGGAAAAAGATGAGATGTTTTGGTTGCAAGAATGTTATGGAAACCCTAAGTTGTAAAATGAGGTAGTTAATATAGAAAGTAACTAGGGTTTTTGGTTCTTTTAATTTGATTAGTCAAGCCCCAACATACACTTGAGGTGTGTGTGTTGGTTCGGCCAATGATGAGCCAAAAGGGAGAACATGCTTGATTTTTTTGTTACCAAGGTTCAAGTATTAAACATGGTGAATGCTTACTAGTCAAGTGGTAAAAAAATGGTCGAGTGTTGTGTAAGAATCACATGGGAAGTTTTACATGGTTAGTGTGCATAAGAGTGACACTCTCATGTGTCACTTTCCTATATTACATGCACACATGCATGACAAAATCAAGAAAAGATGCCATTTATTTAATTTGGAGTTTGTATCCAAAAATTTAGAGAGGAGGGTGATTCGATCAAAATAGTCTATATAAAATATATTATATATCCTAAATATCTCAAATTAGTAATAGTATAGTGAGTATCCCGTTTGATAAAAATTGCTTGAGGACAAACAATATATTTATCTCCTGGATGTCGTATCCCGACGAAGTGTGAATTTAAAAACCTTGCTTCGGTTCGTAATTGTGTGCTTGAATAATCAATATTTTGGATTTGGTTTCTAAATATAATAACGCAAAGAGGAAAGCAAATAAAGGCACACTAAACTAAATAATAAAGCAATTTAAAAACCTAACGACATTTAAAAGTAATTAAACACTAATTAAAACTAAATAAGCTAACTTAATTAACTAAAAATGACAAATTTAAATTCTAAAAACTCAAATTGCAAATTTCTAAGCTAAAATGATAAAATTAATTTTTAGAAAAAGAAAATATATTTTTTTTTATTTTAATTATTTTTTAAAACTAATTTTAAAGCTTTTTAAACTAAAAACTCAATTAAAAATATTAAACTAAAACTGAAAATTATAAAAAAAAAATCAGAAAAGTTCTTAAACTAATAATAAAGGTTTAGGAAGAAAAATGGAATTCACAGCTTATTACAATAAGCTGTGAAAATTCAAAAAGCTAAATAAGCTCAAAACTAAAACTGGTATAAAGAATTAATGGAGCAAAGGTCTTATGAAAAAGACCCTAGGGCACGTTGGAAAAGGTGTTGGTGTGTTGTGTGGGAGGTCACTGGTTCGAGTCCTGTGACTTCCTTTTTAGTAAAAACATTTTTTTTTATTTTTCTTTTTAAAAAATCTAAACTACAAACGAAAATAAGCAACTTTAATAAAAGGACTTTTTGACAAAACTTAAAAATAAGCTAGGAAAAAGCAGTTAAAAGGCAACAGTTTTGGTCTTAAAGCTTTTGAAGTAATAAGCTAAACTGATTGGACTATTAAGGCCTCATTAAGCAATTAGAAACACAAATAAGCTGAAACAGATCAACACCTAAACCTGAAAAGCACTTATGCTAAGAAATAAGCAACCAAAATAAGCTAAAAAAGCACTTAAAAAGACTCAAGACAGCAGACACTACAACACTTTTAAAGGACTTTTACTAAAATTTAAGCTAAGAATTTGATCTAATAAGCACTTGTAAATAGCTAAGAACTAAAAACAGATTAAGTATGAGACTCAAATAACATTTAAAAACCAAAATTAAGCTAATTAGTTTAAGGAATAAGCTAGAAAAGATAAGTTGAAATGGCAGACTTACACTAATATTTTTGGCTTTTTGATGATTAAATGACTAAGTTCAGCTTAATTCTAAGACCCAATAAGCAAAATTAAAAGGCAACAAACTTAAAACAGATAAAGATCTTGACTCATTCAGCAAATCTAATCAGGAATTAAGCTTAATAGAACACTAAATAAGCTAAAAATACTACATAAAACAGATTGAAAACATGACCTATTTATTTGATTTTTTAGCTAAATGACTACTTGCATCCTAAGTTTAAAGACTCCAAAAATACTTTTGACACAATATAAGCTAAAAACAGATTGAGCTTAGACTATAATAAGCTTATTCCAACAAAAACCACCCTAAATTAAGCTATGCTTTGTCCTCAAACTATCTGCACACTTTGGATTTTTAAGAACAAATCATTTTACTTGACTGTTTATGATCCAATTCATTCAAATGGTTTTCCTAAGAACTACTAAGCAAAAACAGATTAATATTGATGCATTTAAAACTCATTTGAATACTTAAACACTGCACTTTATGCACATTTTTATGAATCTAAGCAATAAGAAGTTTAGGCATTAAAACTAGCAGATTTGAGCACATGATAAAGCAACTTCAAAATTTAAACAAAACTTAAATCTAGCTTATGAAAACTAGTTTTTAGATCTTATTTGAGCTTATCAAATCTTGTTTGAGAACCCAAAAAACAGATTATACCTAATTTGACCCATTTTAGGACCTTATCCCAAACACTCCTTTAAATCTTGAAAAGCTAATTTTAAGCTAATACAGACTTCAGAAAGCTACTAATCATGAAAACAGATTAAGGACTAAAGCTAATGAAGACAAATAAGCTAAAAACTTAGGGGAAAAAGCTCTGAATATTAAGCTAAACTAATAAGCCAGTTTGACTATTTTAAAGGACAATTTCTATGAAAACCTAAACTAACCTATTATAAGCTATGAACTAATCTTATTAAGCTATAAAAGGACAAATTAAACACCAATAAGCAACAATAAGCTCAAAATAATCAAAGTAATAAGCTAAATGAGAATATAAGCTAAAAATGAATAAAAGAGATCATGTACCTTAATCCTAGCTAAATAGGGATCTAAACAACGTTTACAAGCTTAGATCTACAAGCTAGCTTAAAAATTAAGCTCTGAATAAGCCCTATAAGCCCTTCCATTTCTGGGTTATCTTCTAAGTGGCGTATTTAACTGTTTGAGGTAATTTGAGTGAATGACTTATTCAGTTTAGCTTTTAGAAAGCTAAACTAAATGAAAACTAGCTTATTATTAATAGAGAGAGCTTAATAAACTTATTAGCTTATATCTAAAAAACTTTAAACCATGATTGCTTAAGAGTAAAACAGAATTTAAGGCAAAACTTAGAATTTTATTAATATCAAAAGAGATTACAAAGCTTAAAAAGGAAATTACATTAAAGAAAAACAGGAAATAAGCTAAAAGCTACTTCAAAAGGTTATAGAAAACTACAAATAAGCTAGATGATGATCTCTGTGTGAATGGCCATTTATTTATAGCAGGAAAAGGAAGCTTCTAGGCCAAGGAGCGTCTTCAATCCATTTCATCTCAACCCTTGAATCATAACCTCCTTAGATCAATCAATCATAGCCCTTGATTGTTTCCACGTCCTTTACACCAATGAGAATGTTAGGGATTGCCAGCGTGGCTTTGGGTGATACAAACGTGTCAGGATAAGCTTTCTAGAAGCAAAGGGAGTATGTGGGTGAATAGATTTTACCCTGTTCGTTGTTGAGGTGAAATAGGAGGGAGATGAGTGCACAATATGTTTGACCCATTCCTTTTATGGTTTGACTTGGACTTGGGATGGGATTGGGCTTGGACTTGTTTTCTTATGCCAGAAAGGGGTTTAAGGATTAATGGACTTTGGATTTTATTAAAGGCTTGTTATGTAGGCTTAAGGCTTAATAGTTAAATCTTAATGGGCTGACCCGACCCATTAAATGGGTACGGGTTGGTCCATTTAAAGATGTATACGCCTTCGGCTTTGATTTCTTGCACTCTTCTAATCTCGTGCTCGGATTTGTCTCTTTTAGCTTTATTTTTGTCCTTTTTGATATATCCGATACCTGCACAACATAATTCACAAAACACACATATACAATGTATTTTTCATGTATTATTGGTCATTTAAGCTCATTTAAATAAGGTAAATTGATATGTGATTAAACACATATCAGAGGGGGATTACATTTCTCAAATTTTTAGCATTAGGAAGCATAATGGTTGATACCTAGGGTTTACATGCAAAGGTGGTGGATTTCCGGGGTTCCCTTTGGACATAAAATGCTAAAAACGCAAAACGTACGCGATAAACGTAAAAATCATAAACGTAAGTATACATAACCTATGTAACACTCTAGAATGATTATAACATGTAAAATATGAGTAGACTAATATTAGTCCGAAGTTGGATGGCATCCGATAACGTTTTTCAGTTTACGCGGGACCACTTCCCGGTTTAAGGTCAAATTAAACACGTAACTTATAAAAGTTAAATTAATGCCTGAAAAAGGTAAAATATTGACCTGCAAATTTACGGATTGTCACAAGATTTCTAGAGATAGGATATCCGAGTTGGAGGACAGATTGGGGTCTGCAGAGTATCATATGTATCAGGGTGAGTTAGCCAGGGTTAGCGACAGAGTTCGCATCAGGAGGATTGAGCAACATCTTGGCATGTAGACAGTAGACTAGTATCATTTATAGCTATCTTTATTGTAGCCCACTAAGTTGAGTAGTACTCGCTAGTGGCATTAATATGACGCTTGTGCTCTTTTTATTTTGTAAAAATGATGTACCAAGTATTAATACTACTATGTTGGTTATGATTACCGTTATGCTTCTATCTTATTTGATACTGGTGCTGATAGAAATTTTGTGTCGACTACGTTTAGCCCCGTAATTGATATCACCCTAACTGCATTAGACACTAAGTACGTCATAGAGTTAGCTGATGGAATGATAATAGGAGCCGACACTATAACTCGAGGTTGTACCCTAAACTTTCTAAACCACCCATCCAACATCGACTTAATGGCCGTAGAACTCGGGAGTTTCGACATCATCATCGGTATGGATTGGTTGACGAAGTACCACACCGTCATCATTTGCGACGAGAAGATTGTTTGTGTCTCATTCGGCAATGAGATCTTAAAGATTCAAGGCGATATAAGCGATGGTAGAAGCGATTATAGATTAAATATCATCTCGTGCACCAAGACTCAGAAGTATATATAAAAAGAATGCCATGTCTTTTTGGCGCAAATCACTGAAAAGAAGAATGAGAAAAAGTCAGAAGAGAAGTGATTTGAGGATGTACCGATCGTGTGTGGTTTTCCGGATGTCTTTCCCGAAGACTTGCCAGGACTTCCACAAACCCGACAAGTTGAATTTTAAATCGACTTAGTGTCGTGTGTTGCACCTGTAGCACGATCACCTTATAGATTAGCCCCGTCAGAGATGCAAGTGTTGTGTAACCAATTTCAAGAACTCTTAGACAGAGGATTTATAAGACCAAGTTCCTCACCTTGGGGAGCTCCGGTCTTGTTTGTCAAGAAGAAGGATGGATCCTTAAGGATGTGCATCGATTACTGAGAATTGAACAAACTGACCATGAAGAACCATTACCCGCTCCCAAGGATTGATGACTTGTTCGATCAACTACAAGGATCTAGTTTCTACTCGAAGATCGACATGAGGTGTGATTAGGAATTGCACCATTTCATACTTGATCGAACATTCGCTGTTGTACGATTTTGCTTGAGGTGAGTTTCATAGCCCCGCTTTTACGAATACTTTTATAAATCTCGAGGTGAGATGCATTGCTTTGTTTTACGTTTGGACGCAAGTACTTTACTTTACTTTTTACATGATTACGGATTAGTCTAAGTACCGTTAACCCCTTTATGTCCCATCATGAACCGTTAATTACTTGTATAAGCGTGAGTGTTATAAATAGATCTATTGGGAATGACAATCCCCATCCGGGTATAGGTGATTCTTACCTGTTTCGGAAATACCGAACAAATAGACGTATATCATGTCGGAATACTAGGTGGTCTCGAGTTACCCACCTACTCGGGCACTTTACCTTGCATTAATTTGCATACTTTGTCTAGCTTCGGTGTAATGAGCTTAGTGCAATTGTAATTACTTTCTATGATATTGTATGTGTTACAATAATCATAGGTTTTAAACCTTGCGGTCCACATTACTATTTACTTAAACCAATTAACTCGCCAACTTTATTTTGACAATTTTAAGCATGTATTCTCAGGTGTTTAACCCCGTAAGAGCATTATGAAGTCTTTGGAGTCCGCATCATCATGACTCATCTCATGGATTTTATTGCGTTCAAATTATTCTCGAAGTATTTTTATCAAATTATGACTTATCTTGATGCAATACTTTTGGGACCGCTTGTCTAAGACTTATATAAATTTTATATAACAACGAGAGTATTTTCTAAAATGACTCATTTAGAGGTCGTTCTCTTTATCTTGTGCTTATGTATTATTCAGTCACGCACCCCTGATTTACCCTTTCACTGCAATATTTTGGGGGTGTGATAGATTGGTATCTAGAGCCAATGTTATAAAGAATTAGGTTGCATATTAGGCCTACACTGTAACCACTACATAAACATTGCATCCTATAGCATCATAAACACTTTGCATGCATAACAGTTACATGATCCCTTTACCATATGTGCCTTTACTTTTGCCTTGCACATATTTTGCACTCGCTTTATATAATACTAGCATTTGTATAAACCCATGGTTGTTACAACACTATGTCCTTTACACACATCTCCATTTTGTCTAACTCTGACGCTGAGAGTGTCGGATCGTCTGCTTCACATGTGATTTTATCGGACACCAAGACGGCGATTGTTGCAGTACCTGCTATGGTACCAGAGGATGACTCAGAGACTGAGCCGTCAGAGACTCCGTGTTGATCCCAAACTATGATTAATTCTTTAGCTTGTAAAGGTTAAGTTACCTTGGATAAATCCAAAACAACTTTGGTAGAAACTTTGTGTGTATATTAAAGAGTATGCGGAATCTACTCTTTAATACTTAGAAGAACTATGAATGTAACAGTAAATATGATTGAACAAAGATGTAACAAAAAGCTTCAATATTATTAAGATCAATAATACGAGTACTCTGTCTAGTACTAGGGTTTACAACCTTGAAGCTATGCATGCAACTCTATGAAATCACACCTAACATCATAACCTAGGATCTCCTTTTATACACCAAGGAGTCCTTTACAAGATAACTACAAATCTTCTATAATTCTAATCTTATATGCATATCTTTCTAACTAAATAGAATATACACAGAATAAGTCAATACATATCTCTTCACACGTCTTTATCTCTTGAGCAGTCTTAAGTCTTCATGCAGCAGTCTTAACTCCTTCAGCAGTGTTAAGTTAGTACTGGCAGTACTAACTTTCTTCTAGCAGTACTAACTAGTTAGTACTGGCAGTTGTAATCTTGAGCAGTACTAAGTCTTTGGCTTGGCAGTACTAAGTGTATGAGTTTAATTCCCAACAATCCTCCCCTAAACTTGTGATTTACCTTCAAATCTACAAGTTTCTCTGAATTAAACCATCTGTGCTGAGAGGATGCTTCCAAACACTTTATTGTCTTGGTCTGTTTGCTTGTATGAAGATTTTCCTTAGAAGCTCATTTTCCATCTCTGAATGTTGTTCTACTAATAGCCTGTTGACCAACATTAAAGTCATAACTCCTTTTGACAATGGATATTCTTTCTCTACCAGCATAAAAATATATATTCCTCTCTCTATAGACACATGATGAACCCCACATGTATCATATAATCTCCATTTTAATGAATCATGCATATATCTCTGAAGTTTCCATAGTGTATCATCAATATTAGGTTCAAACAACCTTTTCAATTCAACCCATAATGCTCTTTCTTTGTCATTAGTAGGTTCTGATGAACTGAATCTTTCTTTAACCAAACTCCATAGCATCACCAAGTCATCCCTGTCAAAGACTTTTAACATATCCTCAAAGAATTAATATGCTTCTGTATGATTATCAACCCTGATGATCTTCCAATATTTTCTAGATTCTTTAGTGTGAACCTCCTAGTCAATGATTGGATATTTGACCTGTAAGGGTTTAACATAAACTTCTTCCACTGGAACTACCACCATCATCTATTGTAAATCCGCTTGTGACAATTCTTTTTCCTCTTCATCTGGTTGTTCTTGAATTGATTCTAAAGCTTCATTAGTCTTTTGTCTCTTAGAACCTTCATGATCAAGTTCTGCTTCTGCAGCCCTTTTAGAACTTCCAACTTCTGCAGAATCAGTAATTGTTGCTTGTGAACTTCCAGCTGCTAATTTTGATGCTCTTCCTCTATCTTTAGTCTCCATGGGTACAAAAGTGTTGACATTCTTCATTGTAGTTTCAAATAATTCCTTGAGCTCATCAAAAGAATATCTTTTCAATTGCTTCAGCGTATGACTTCCCATGTGCTTGATGTAATTAATCATATAATTTCTCTGTTGAGCTTGTGTCATTGGCTTGTTCCTCTTTACTTTAGCCTTCTGTGCAGCAAAATATTTCTTTCTCTGATTAATAAGATCTACAAGCATCTTTGCTTGATCAACTTCACTGTACTTGTTCCTTTCCTCTGCTTGTAGTCTCCTAGATAGCTTTTCATCAACTTTAACTCTTGCTCTAATGTTTTCCCATTCTTCCTCAGTAAAAGATTGAGCTGCTTTATGAACTCTAGCCATCCTTTATCTTTCTTCTTTATCCAGTTCCTCTTGCAGTCTCATAACTACTTCATGTCCAAGCCTATCTTGTTCTTGCTGTAATTTTATTCTCTTGATCTGTTCATCTTTAGATTCCTCCATTTTACCTTTACCTTTATCTTTGATTACAATTGGTAAGGGAATACTGATGTTAACTTCTTGAACCATACAAGCAATACTAACTGGCATTGATGCACCAGTAGTACTAACTGATTCTTCAGCAGTACTAAACAACCTACTAGCAATACTAATTCCACCACTACCAGTACTAACTGCCCTTCTTCTTCTAGTATAAGTGTGAACATTTGTTTTAGCTACATCTGCAAGAATTTTAGCTGCACTAAGAACTCCCAACTGATCTTCAGGTTGATCTTTTCCCTGTGTAGGAGTAACCAAAGTAACTCCTGCATCTTGATCAATTTCTTCTATCATCCTCCCCTGTTTCGAAGAATCCTCTGAAGCCTCTTCATCATCTAAAACAACAATTTTGGCTCTCCTTCTGGAATGGCTTGTCTTGTCAGTCTTCTCTAACTTTTTTACCTTCATGATAAGCTTGGTATAAGCAGTACCATATACTTGCTTAGTTTGCTTCAAATCTGCCTCCAAGATTTCTATTTTCTTGGACAATGTTGTACATAAAACCGTTAATTCTTGTAGTGGCATACTGCCCTTATCACTTCCAAGTGTGTTACCTCTTAGGAGAGGTGAATCATGGAGGCGGTGTAGGTACCCTCTTAGACCTATTCTGAGCAATGGAACCCCCAATGGCTTCTTGGCACCTGGTACTACCACCTACACCAACTCCCTGAGGAAGAGGCACATTAAGTATTGCTGTGGATTGGGTCCTATTAATGTTACCACTAGGCTACTCTGCATCTAAGCTAGCAGCAGTAGTGGTAGCTCTTTCCACTTTGTCATCCCACTCCTCATAGAGAGCCTCATCTGGTACATTAGGTATAGGCTCACTAGTCTGAGGTAACACATTGACCTGGTTTAAGGTTTGCCTAGGTGTTTAAGTCTTTTGGTGTGATGATGATACAACATTAGGGATTGGTTATTCATTAGTAGGTTGAGCAGTAGAAGGTGGTGGTTGGGGTTCAGAGGGATGTCCTGAACCTTCACCCTCTTTTGCTTGAATTGCTAGCATACTTGGAAACAAAGGTTTGTGTTCCCTAGAAAAACCTCTTTTCATATTGCTAAAAAGTTTTGGAGTTAAATTAGGAGCAATATATTTTTTGTTATGGGGATTAGGGAATCTTTTGTTCTTGTTTAAAAATATTTGAATAAATCTTGGATACATTAAAAATTTATATTTAATATCCAAGTTTTTCACCATACCATCAAAAATCAATTTAGAAAAGTTAAAAGTTCTGTTTGTGGCCAAACATATAATAGCAGTTGCTATATTGCTACTAAATTGTTCCCAAGAAGTTTTCTTAGGGCTAAGATAGTGTAGGATGGTATGGGTCAAAAATCTCCACTGAGGAGAAATTTGCCTTTTTGAAAAGTTAGTTTATCATTAGTTAAAACATACCCCATCAGTGAGAGTTGATCAAAAATTTCAGTAGTTGGCAAAACACTAATACTATCTACATCTGCTAATTGGAGATGTCTCCTAACAGATGCTTCAGTAATAGTGAATTCTTTGCCATCAACTGTGGCAGTTATTTCTTGTTCTCCATTATCAACTATTCTGACAGTAGCAGTCTGCCAAAACTTTTCGATTAGAGAAACATAGATAGTAGGATTCTTAGTAAGAGCATACCTTATATGACTACCATTAAAAAAATCTACTATCTATTGGAATTCTTCACTCCCAGTTAGTTTCTTTAGATAAGCAACCATGTTATATTTGTCGCAGAATTCCAAATTCGCCATTAGTGATTGAGTTATGATAAGGGTTCTGGGTGAATGTTCGTTAATGAGAGTATGAGAGTTTGGCAAAGTTAATTAAGATTTTATAGACAACGCTTAAGGGTTTTGATTGGACCGACTGAATAAAATGGATTCTTTATCATGAAGAAAGCTTATAAGTGAAAGAAAGATCAAGAATTATCCAAATTATAGACCCATATAAGCGAAATATTTGGCAGAAATATCTCAACGACTATATTTAATTGTCAAACATCTGTTATGCCCCAAACAGTAATAATGGTAGCCTGGCAGTATCAAGTTTAGTCTAACAGTAAGTAATGCCCAGCAATACTAAGTTTAGACTAATAGTACTAAATAATTCCCAGCAGTACTAAGTTTAGCCTAGTAGTATTAACTTTTGAGGTACCAGTTTTAACCTCAATCCTGTTCCAAAAGGCATTTCCATCATCAATGTTGATTCTCACAAGCTCTCTTTCTGTTTTTAAGCTCACTGTATCTCTCAATTCTTTTGCTCACTGAAACACTCTGTTTGTTTTTATTTCACAAATCTGTCTTTCTGTTTTTGAACTCACTACATCTCTCTTTTTTGTCTTTTAACTCACTACATCTCTCTTTTCTGTTTCTCTCTTAAGCACTCTTTTTTTGGTTCACACATCTCTCTATTCCTTTAAGCTCACTTTTTCTCTCTATTTGTTTTTTCTTTCTCTCAAATCTCACAGTATTAATTATAATAGCAGTAGTAATTAACCTCCCCTCAATCAATGTTTCAGAGGTTAAGCATTCTAATACCTGCAATTAGATATTAAAATCTTCCAACTTCAAAAGCTTTTGTGAGTAAATCAGCAACATTGTGATCAATGTGAATCTTAATGTAACATTTCTCAATTTTAGGTCATTTTACGACTCCTATTAATTTAACTTTTAAGCTAAATTGCGTAGACTAGAAATAATCATTTAACGTAAACGGTCACCAAATAAATTGAGGTTTACGTCAATCAAGTGTTATAAAATTATTAAGAAAATAATTATTAACTGTGGGTATTTTATTTTTATTGGTCACGTAAAAGGCTTACGTTTCGCAATAAAAATACATTTAGACACACCCCGGAAATACCTAGACTTACCTAGACTCAAACCAACACCCACTTTTAAACCTTAAACAAAAAATTTATTCAAATCTTGTGTTATTAAGCCATTATGGCCGAATATGGGCAATATAAGCCAACTAGCAAATCTTTGTTTTATCTCCCAAGTACATGTACAATCCTAGGTAATTAAGGAAGGTACTAGTTGTCCCAAATTAGCCAAATTAATCCCTCTCTTTGCCCTCCTTTGATGCCACGGCTAGAAACAACATCCACACACAAATCAACTATCAAATCTTCATAAATCTTATACTAAGTCTTTGTACATCAAGGTTTTAATTAAGATTTATACTTAATGTTCCTAGTTAGCTAATATACATTGGATAAAGACCAGCTTGGGTCCCTCTTTTCTGTTGATGCCGCAGCTAGCTAACAAACATATACAAAATCCATAAGTTTCCAAAATCTTGGTAAATCTTGTACCAAAATCTTGTAATTAAGAATGGTACTAAGTAGTAGTAACAAAACCATGTGTGATTAACTAGAAACCACAAAACCATCTAGTTAGGGCACAATTTGGTTT
>BQNB010013939.1:0-72413 GCA_026074375.1 Tanacetum coccineum
ATATTACTATAAAAGTCTTATATTAAATACTAATATAAGCTATTTTGGATTTTCAGATACAGTCATGTCGGATTGTGAGGATTCCACGTTTACATGTCTATGTACCATATGTACCTGAGCCGGCATACCCGAAGTTTATGCCACTGGAGGATGAGGTACTCCCAGCTGAGGAGCAGCCCCTGCCTGCTTCTCTCTCACCCACTGCTGATTAGCCAGCCTATGTTCCTGAGTCAGATCCTGAGGCGGATGATGATGAGGACCCTGAGGAGGATCCTGCTGACGGAAGAGACGATGGCGATGATGAGGATGAGTCATCCGATGATGACGAGGATGATGATGTTGATATTGAGGAGGATGAGGAGGAAGAGGAGCACCTAGCTCCTGCCGACTCTACAGCTGTTGCTTTACCAGCTGTTGATCATGCCCCATCTACTGAGGAGACTGAGTCGTTTGAGATCGACGAGTCTGCGGCCACACCACCACCACATCCTGTTTACCGCGTTACTGCTAGGATATCTATCCGAGATGAGCCACCTACACCATTTTGGTCTGATACAGAGGTTGCCAGACTCCTTGATATACCTACTCCACCACCATCACCACTTTCCCCATAGTCACCACCACTACCTCAGATTCCCTTACCACCACTACCAGTATCATCACCAGTACCTGTGATATCTCCATCACCACCTGCTAGTCCTATTCGTTCGTTGGGCTATCGAGCTGCCATGATCCGGCTGAGAGCTGAGGCCTCATCTACTTCCCATTCACTACCATTACCACCACCCATCATACTCTCCCACACCAGATTAGATGCACCATCATCGGGGATACCACCACTTTTAACCATACTGCTACATACATCATCACCACCTTTGCATCTACTCTCTACTGACCGTAGAGCAGACAGGCCTGAGGTTACCTTACTGCCTCAGAAGAGGTTAGGTATCGCTCTCGGTCCAAGATATGAGGTAGGAGAGAGCTCGTCTTCCCCTAATGCTAGACCTCCTGGAGGTATTAGGACGGACTATAGTTTTGTTGCTACCATAAACATGGAGATTATGCGGGATCTAGAGAGAGATGTCGGTTATGGGATCACCGACACTTGGGATGAGATGCTGGTAGACATGCTAGGGGCACCAGCGACTGATGACACAGAGTTGGGTCGACGATACAGATTTACCACTAGGGTGAGCAAGACACAGACTAGATCTATACGAGGTTGATTATGAAGCGTTCCTGAGTGAAAAAACAACCAGCTGATGGCTAGTATCCTCACATGCTGTAGAGGGATAGGCGTGCACATGCCGTACTGCTCTAGCTTATGGAGGCTAAGGCTAGGATGTTCTCGAGAGGATTGGGACGATCCAGGATGCAGTGACCTTGCGCGTGCAGAGGTTATGTCATTACGTACTCAGGTGGTAGCACATTAGCAGTGATTATTAGAGTTATAGCAGCGGACCGCAAGGAACAGTTTGGCGATTACGAGAGATGCGGTAACGAAACGCAGAGACAGGCACAGTTCATTGAGGCACTAAAGCTACAGAAGAGACTTCAAACCCAGATGATAGATGCTAAAGGTCCTGCACAGCCAGATCCACCAGAGGAGGCTGGTAGCAGTTCATAGATCATGTTATGGCTAGTTATTTTGTACATCATACTAAGTATTATGGGTAACTCCCGGCTAGTATAGCGTAAGGTTGAATATTTATCTGAACCTAATCGTTGTGTTCATTTTTGTATCTAAACCCAATCATGTATGTTTTCCAATTATCTAGTGATTGGTGGTTATTATTCATGTCCTTAATCGAATTTTTATTATAATGAATGTCGATTTAGTTTACACCATTGTTAACTTCAATTCATGAATATTTCACAGGTGTTCTGATCTCTCTTTACTTATTGGTGTATATGTCATGTCATGTTTTGAATTTTAACAAAAAGCTAAACGGGTATTATATTTTCTTGTGATTAAAGAAAATGGCACCAAAAAGAGCCACGAGGTCAAACATAGCCCTAAAAAAAACAAAAACCACATCTGTCACTAATGCCCAGCTTCAGGCAATGATTGACCAAGGCGTTACTGCCGCTTTGGCAGCACGTGATGCTAACGAATGGCGATAATAGCCATATTTCAAGAGCCGTAGGTGGTTAAAGGAACAAACGAACTGCCCGTGAATGTACTACTTTACACGAACGTTCTTCAAATGTCAACCAGTAACTTAAAGTACGAAGGATTTGCCTATCTATCTCAATGGTTTGAAAGAATGGAGTCTGTTTTCCACATCAGTAATTGTACAGTTGAGAATCAAGTCAAGTTTGCTACTTGCACTCTCCATTCAATAACATGGTGGAACACTCATGTCAAGACATGTCATGACCGCTTTACGTATGCCTTGGAAAACACTCATGAAAATACTGTCCTCGAAATGAAATCAAGAAACTGGAAATGGAGATTTGGGATCTGAAGGTGAAGGGTACTGACTTGACAAGTTATACCCAACGCTTTCAGGAATTGGCTTTGTTGTGCGGGAGGATGTTTCCCGAAGAATCTGATAAAATTGAAAAATATGTCGGTGGTCTTCCCGACATGATTCATGGGAGTGTAGTGGCGTCTAAACCAAAGACAATGCAAGATGCAGTTGAAATCGCAACCGAGCTAATGGATAAGAAAATCCGCACTTTTGCTGAACGCCAGACAGAGAGTAAAAGGAAGTTTGAGGACACCTCAAGGAACACTCAAAACCAACAACAACAACAACAAAATAAGAGGCAGAACACTGGCCGAGCCTACACTGCAGGATCTGGTGAGAAGAAGCCATACGGGGGATCTAAACCCCTATGCGCTAAATGCAATTATCACCACGATGGTCCATGTGCTCCTAAATGCCACAAATGCAACCGAGTTGGCCTCTGGCTCTGACTGTAGGAGTACCGCCAATGCCAACACTGCTAACAACCAGAAGGCACTGTCCGGTCAGAAAGCCTACTGCTATGAAGTATGATTCAGGGACAGTTTAAGAGGGAAGTCCAACAGCTGAAGAACAACAACAACGTGGTAACCAAGGTTGGAGGTGCGCATGCCCACCAAAGTTGTATGCGGTGGGCATGCGGTGGACAAAACCCAGAATCCACGGCGTGACGGTACTTCATCTACACTAACCACTATGCTTCTATCTTATTAGATACTAGTGCTGATAGGAGTTTTGAGTCTACTGCATTTAGCTCCCAAATTGATATCACATCGACTACATTAGATCACTATTATGACGTTGAACTAGCCGATGAGAGAATAATTGGGTTGAACACTATCCTTAGGGGCTGTACATTAAACATCCTGAACCACCCATTCAACATAGACTTAATTCTCATAGAACTTGGTAGTTTCGACGCTATAATTGGTATGGATTAGTTGGTAAAGTGCCAAGCAATCATTGTGTGTGTCGAGAAGATCGTTTGTATCCCTTGGGGAAATGAAACTCTAATTGTTCACGGTGACAGAAGCAACCAAGGAAACGAGGCTCATCTGCACATTATCTCGTACAGAAAAACACAAGAATACATGCTAAAAGGATTTCCAGTCTTTTTGGCAAAAGTTACTACAAAGGAGACGGAAGACAAGTCAGAAAAGAAGCGACTTGAGGACGTACCGATAGTTCAAGATTTTCCTGATGTATTCCTTGAGGACTTGTCAGGTCTTCCTCCGACTCGACAAGTGGAATTTCAAATCGATTTGATACCTGGTGCTGCACCTGTAGCACGGGCACCTTATCGATTGGCGCCGTCTAAAATGAAAGAGTTGTTAGAGAAACTGAAAGAACTATCCGACAAGGGCTTTATAAGACCCAGTTCCTCACCTTGGGGAGCTCCGGTCTTGTTTGTCAAAAAGAAGGATGGATCGTTTCGAATGTTCATCGACTATCAGGAACTAAACAAGCTGACAGTGAGAAATTCGTTATCCACTCTCTCCAAAAACCCAAGATCGATGATTGGTTTTGTCAACTACAAAGATCTCCCTAGTGTTTAATTTCTCAGATAGACCTGTGTATTCAGTTATCACTCAGCTTGGATCGAGAGGAGGATATTCTGAAAACGGCGTTCAAAACTCGGTATGGTCATTACGAGTTCCAAGTTATGCCATTTGGCTTGACGAACGCACCAGCGGTATTTATGGATCGTCCCCAAAATTGAAAAAAAAACCGCGTGTGGCCAAGCCATTTTGGATTAAAATTTTGTGATTTATTTTATTAACGATATCCTTATCTACTCCAAGAACAAGAAGGAGCATGAAGAACATCTTAAGGCAGTTCTGGAATTGCTTAAGAAAGAGAAGTTGTATGCTAAGTTCTCTAAATGTTAATATTAGATTCCTAAGGTAAAATTTCACGACCACGTGATTGATAGTCAAGGCATTCACGTGGACCCCGCCAAAATCGAATCCATAAAGGACTCGGAATCCCCTAAATATCGGCCAAAACACGAAGATTCGCCAATTCTAGGTCCTCGCTGGGTATTATCGAAGATTCATCGAAGGATTTTTGAAGATCTCCCAATCAATGACCAAGCTAACTCAAAAGGAGTTAAGTTTTCGATTGGAGACAAGCCAGAGAAGCTGCTTTCCATTAATTAAAGCAAAGTTGTGGTAGTGCGCCAATATCGGCTTTACCTGAGGGAAGCGAAGATTTCGTAGTCTATTGCGATGCATCGCATAAAGGATTGGGTGCTGTATTAATGCAAGAAGAAAGTAATTTCTTATGCATCACGCCAATTAAAAATGCAATAGAAAACTATAACAACTCATATTTGGAACTTGGATCGTAGTGTTTTCTCTGAAACCTTTAGAGACACTATTTTGTACAACCAGTGTACGGTGTTCACAGGATCACATAAGTCTACACACAGTCTTAATCAAAAGGAGCTGAATATGAGGCAGCGTCGTTGGTTAGAATTGCTCAGTGAATACCACTGTGAGATCCGTTACCACCCGGGGAAAGCGAATGTTGTTGCTGATGCTTTGAGCAGGAAGGAGTGGAGCAACCCATTAAAGGGGAGACCTGAGTGATGACTATTGCTCTTGACCTTCCAAAACAAATCCTAATGCTCAGACTGAAGCACGAAAACCAGAGAACGTCAAGAACGAAGATGTTGGAGGTATGTTGCTTAAAAACTTAATGATCCGGAGAAATTTAGAACGGAAAAGTTGGAGCCCCGTGCGGATGGAACTCTATGCTTCTATGGCAGGAGTTGGTCACCATGTTATGGCGACTTGAGGACTGTGATCATACACGAGTCCCACAAGTCAAAATATTATATCCATCCGGGTTCCGACAAGATGTATCAAGACATGAAGAAGCTATATTGGTAGCCCAATATGAAGACCGACATAGCCACCTATGTTAGTAAATGTCTGACATGTGCAAAGTCCAAGCTTGATCACAAATGCCCAGCAGAGTGTGGTACAAAAAACCCGAGATACCTCAATGAAGGTGGATTATATCACATGTCTTGTCACGAAGGTTTCCGAAGTCCGTCACTAGGCTACGACTCCCATTTTGGTGATTGTCTACCGACTTACGAAGGCTGCCATCGTTGTAGCGACGAGGGAAACTGATCCCCTAAGAGAAACTAGCAAGAATGTAACTCAAGGAAGGGTCAACGAGGCATGAATCCCGGTCTCAAATCATTGGTGATCGCGACCCTAGTTTTTGCAGCAAATGTCTGAGGTCACTCAGAAGCTTTGGGTACTTAACTTGGATAGGAGTACTCTAACGGAGCGTACCATCCACAAAACTGAAACTAAGCTAGAGAACTATTCAAACTCTCGAGGATATGTTGCGTGCTTGTGCGATCAACTTTGGAAAGGGTTGGGTTAACCATTTGCCATTAGTCAAGTTCTCATATAACAATAGCTATCACGTTATCATCAAGGCTGCACCATTTGAAGCACTTTACGGTCGAAAGTGTCGTTCACCTGTGTGTTGGGCCGAGGTTGGACAAGTGCAACTCACTGGTCCGGACATAGTTCAAGAAACAACAGAGAAGATCATCCAGATCAAGCAAAGGATGCAAGTTGCCCGTGATAGACAAAAGAGTTACGCCGATCTAAAGCGTAAGCCAATAGAGTTTCAAGTTGGGGATAAAGTTATGCTTAAGGTTTTGCCTTGGAAAGGAGTCGTACATTTTGGAAAACAAGGGAAGTTGAACCCTAAGTACGTTGGACCATTCAAGGTGTTGGAAAGGGTTGGATCAGTTGCATACAAGCTTGAGCTTCCTAAAGAGCTGAGAAGGGTTCACAATACGTTCCATGTATCCAACCTGAAAAAGTGCTATGCCAACAAACCATTAGCCGTTCCGTTGGATGAACTTCACTTTGATGACAAGCTTTATTTTGTCGAGGAGCCGGTAGAAAGTATGGACCGTGAAGTTAAACGGTTGAAACCAAGCCGCATTCCAATAATCAAGGTTCGATGGAACTCCAGGAGAGGTCCTGAGTTCACATGGGAACGCGAAGATCAATTCAGGAAGAAATATCCACACCTCTTCACAAAGACCGCACCGTCGTCAAGTGCCGCGTCTTAAGGCTTGAGGACAAGGCTCACTTAAAGGGGGGGGGGAGACTATAACACCCCGTGTTTTAGGGTCATTTATGACGTCAATAAATTCACTATGTATTTTTAGTATTGTACGCGTTTGCTTTTAAATCGTAATCGTTAAGTTAAATCGCGTAAGCTAAAAATTATCGTTCAATGTAAACGGGCATCAAACAATTAAATGTTTACATCAAGCAAGTGTTAAGTAATTATTTTTAGTATAATTATTAACTTTGTTCATTTTATTTTTATTGGTTACGTAAAGTGATTACGTTTCGCGATAAAATACGTTTAGGCATTCCCAAACCCTCCAAAAACTTTTTCAAACGCTTCAACATAATACACACATTTATCCCAATAGACCTAAAAAAACAAAATATCTTAAATATATACAACAGAAACCGATTAGTTATACACATCAAGAAATATCACAAAAATCTCAACTTGGTCTTTTGTACATCACTTGTCATTAAACCTAACCATACTTCCCATTGTTTTTGACCAAGACTTCCATGTTTTACTCCCATTGACCCAAGACATCTTACATGCATCTTTGACTAGCTTATTATACATATAAGGACTTATACTAGAAATAGAACACATACACTCTCATTTTCCTTAACAAAAACTTCACATTTTCTCTCATATATACTCCCCAACCCACAGCTCAAACCAAACTCATACCAAATCCATACAAAATTTTATTTGTAATATTTACACACATTCCTACATGATATCTAAAGTAACCTAAAGTGTTTACAAGGATTGGTTAAGCATTTACAAGTGTTGAAGCAAGAAAAAGAAAATTAGGGTTTTATTGGTTTTTAGGGTTTTCAAGTTGTGTAAGCTAGGTTTTGTAATCTAAACAAGGGTTTAGATTTTGTTGGTTATCACCACACATCACATTAAGGTCATCTAAAACTCTTTATGTCTTTACATTTATCATTTTATGTATATATAAGTTCTATATAGCAAAATCACCATTTAGATACTTTTGAACATGTAAAATGGATTTTTACTTGTGATCATTGTTTTGTGAACTTTTACATATGTTATGTGGTTGGTAATATCATGTTATAATGGGATTATAAGTATTGTACAATGTTGGTTTAAGTATAAAAAATGTATGGATAAACTAGTTAACTAAAAGTTACTTAATGAGTTTATGATTTTATAAGTGTTGTTAAGGACTTGATTCTTGGACATTTTTGGACAATAATGGACTTAAGGACCCTAGGAATGTAATACTTGTGATATATAGTGTTGTAAAGGATTTGTAACAAAGTGGCTCAACAAGAAAGTTATAAAATCAAGCCTAAACATGTTTTTATGAAAAATATCAAAACATTCTGTTTGAATTCGAAAGTAAAAGTATTTATTTTTTATTTTTATAAAATACTACGTATCATGACGATTCCAAAAAGGTAAGAAAGTCAAAAAACAGATTAATAACGAAGAAAATACGTAGTTTACGAAAAGTTAGATACATATCTAACACTCCTCCAAGTAGGTTTGACAACTTAAATATTTCATCTGAAATATTTACGCATCTTTAACTTGCACCAGCAAACGTTAAAGGTCATATCCGAAAATTCATATTCAAGCCTTTTAACAACATATGTCAAAATGCTCTTCCTAAAGTTAAAAGCTTTAATCAACCTTCGTGTGACAAAGTTCTTACGAGTTTCTACATAAGTGATTCGTAGCCTCTTTAATATACATACCTTAAGACTAAGTACTTTTACTTCGTTAGTCCTTTCCATCCCCTTAGGAATGTCACGATGGTTTATTGTCATGCTCACCTCATACACAATGAGGATCGAACATTATCCATCGATCTTAGGATAGAAAACTTGTCAAAATTCGTGGTCATTTCCTTCGCGACAATGTCCAAAAAGGAAATATCTTTCATCGAAAAAAGTTTGTCGGAAGTATCAACATCGCCGACATCCCCTCACCAAACCACTCCAATCGTGAACCTTTTTAAGTGTATGAACGTAGATGATGAACAAATCTCATAAACATGTCATTCTCATTTTAATAGTCTTGTTACTATTAAGTACATTCTGATAAATCTCGACAACTTAATCATTTCATCCGAAATGTTTAAGCATTTTTAATTCGCGAAATGCAAATTAAAATGTCACTCATTGTTCATGTCTAAGTCGTTTTACAAAAACCTTAATCATGCCTCTATTATTATATAGATGGTTAATATCTTCCATCCACATTTCCGCTACCACCTTTAAGACAACCTCGTACCTCGTCGTGTGATTGTTCTATGAACATTCGCAATACTCGAGAAGAGCTACATAACTTCGTGGATGAAGTTCATCGTATGCTAACCGTCATCCGTCATGACATTTTCAAGCTCATCGCTTCCGTCTTTATTTTTCTTCACTTATTCTTTTTATTTCACAATTTATGTCCGGATGAGCACGAATTAAAAGGGAAGGGAAAACACACATGTTCACATATATCCTTTAACCAAATACTCTCAAGAACTCACATATGTGATTCTTATTCACTAGAAACCAACAATGTAAAACCGAGTCATCCTTACCACTAACCAATCTTGATCTCCCACCTAGTCATCTTCATAAGAAGATTCACCATGTAACCATTCCCCACAAGTGAATTTCGCAATGAAATGCGTCTCATCTTCATTTCCCGACACTCATAAGCATGTGTGCCTATGTTGTTGAAAGTTAAGTGAATTTCATAATGAAATGCGTCTCATCCTCATATCCTGACACTCATAAGCATGTGTGCCTATGTTGTCAAAAGCAAGTGAATTTCGTAATGAAATGCGTCTCATCCTCATATCCCGACACTCATAAGCATGTGTGCCTATGTTGTCAAAAGTCAAGTGAATTTTGTAATGAAATGCGTCTCATCTAATCATTTCTACTTTTTAGCAAGTGAAGAACACAAAGAAGATATTCAATCTTCAAGTGTTGTTGAGTCATCACAATGTCGTGTCTTTCATTTTTCATCCAATCATTTCCACTTTTTAGCAAAGTGACGGGGAAGAACACGAAAGAATACATTCAATCTCAAAGTGTTGTTTAAGCTCATCGATAATGTCAATCTTTTCACTATCTTCCACCATTTTCATATTTTCACCTTTGTCCGTCAACATTAACAACCAACAAAACACCCAACAAACCTATTGTCAACACCTTTCCTTTCCATTCACGCTCACCCTACTTCGTTTATGTTCCCTCCTCAAATTATCCTTACCATTAACATTTAGTTTGATATAAAGTCTTACGATAATGTTTATCCTTAAACACTCCAAACATAAAATGCATACATAATGCTTAACAAAGAAACCTTGAGGATTTAGGAATCTCTCAGTACAACCCTTAGTCTATTCAAATCCATATCATCATCTTGGTTAGATGACGATACCATAAGGAACATGTCTATCAAAATACGTTCATACTCCTTATCCAAGTGACATCTTGGAAGATGTCATTCTCATAATAATAGTGTGTCAATCAATAAATGAATTTTGTTCTCGTTTATTAAAGTCGGCATTATACCGATGCGTGTTGGTCAAGTCTTAGTCCTTAAGCATGGGCCGGTCGAACTTTATCATTGGTTCCAAAACATTCTCGTGTCTTAAGTATACGTCATGTTTCCTTTTATCATGGATTTAGGTTGTTGTTATTAAAACAACGAGTGCATGTGCCTAGGTTTTAAATTTTCTTTTAAAATGTCATAGTTTAAAGTGCATACATCTAAGACATGCATGTCTTGTTCCCTGTTAGTATATTGCTATATATATATTTAGCTATCATTGTTGGTATATATATGTGCACTTTTATATTAATTTTTTTTGTAGCACACTTTCCTAGCTTAATACCTTAGTGCCCTAAACAAGGGGGAGCATACACCGAGGGGGAGTTGCAACTGTTATGACATCTACACATTTCTTGATATGTGTATCCAACCCTTTAATATCGCTCCTATATATATATATATTGCTGCACGAAACTAACCCTTGATGTAGGTTAAGAATTTACAATAAATTTGATCCATGGATCCGCTAGAGTCAATATACAATAGGATGCAAGTGTCATAGGAGTGAAATGAGCTTAAGGGTAGCAAGGCTTCACTTGGGATGATGCAAGCTCGCCTCTTTGGTTTAATAATTGAAGTTTAGTAAAAGTCTCATATAATGGAATTGAAATGGCTTGGAGTGTCCACTCTTTTGTCTGTTTCTCAACAAATGGTGCGGAGAATGAAGTGTAAAACAAATAACTTTACTTTTTACATAAAAGTTATAGTGTTACATATTTTGTCATCATCAAGAGAAAGGCGGGATGATTGTATGGTTGAAATGAATTGTATTACGTATATTTAAGATCTATACACTATCGTTCATGAGTTTTGGTTTGATTACATACATCGTTATTGTTATAACACATTAACCGTAAAGTGACTTAAGTTAGTGTGATCACAATATCATCAATGCATTCATACGACAACACATCTATCTGGACGTCTCAAGGTTGCTTCATCATGTTTTCACCGACGTAAATCACTTAAGGTAATGAATAAATAAAGTCTTGTATAGTTTAATTCTTTTATGATCTAAAGGAATTTTTATTTAACCTCGCACTATGTGTTTGTATCATAAAAAATGTCACATAAGACTCATATTTGTTTTATGACATTTTACTCAGTAACATTTTTTAGATTTAAAGAAATGTTTTATTCAAATAAATATTTTGAATTCAACTTTTTATACTAGAAAACGTTGATGAGAAATGTTCTCAAGAAAACTTCTCCTCCAAAAAAGACGCAAAAAAGGGATTGCATGCGCAGTCGTGGGCTCAGCCCCATTAATTATAAGGGTCGGTCCCCTTCATTATGTAGAAGGGGACCGAACACCCTAATAAGGGACGGCCAGACAAAAAATCTCCCAGCTTGCCTATAAATACCGGACTATTCCCCACTGATTTTCTAATATTTTTTAGCACGTTTTCTTTTTTTCGCAAATAAGTTTATACATCTCACACATATTCTAAAAACCTTTGATCATGTAATCATAAGCATTTGTTTCCAAGTGATTCAAGCTTCATTACTCCAAAGTGAAAGAGAAAAAACTCTCGTTATCATCAAGATACGAAGTTGTGTAGTTTAGTTAGTGCATTTGTGACATGTCTTACATTCACAATGTATAGATCGAGTCTATGTATTCCAAACTTGTGTAATAGTTAGATCATGGTGATCATGGTGTGTATAGTTGTTAGATCGTGATGATCATAAGAAGTATAGTTAAATCGGGTTGATCTTAGTAAGTAGTGTTAGATTGGTGTGATCGTAGTGGTGTCTAGGTGAAGTAAAGTTGTGAACCGTAGTGAAGAAGTTGTGAATCGTAGTGAAGAAGTAGTGAAGTGATTACTAATATAATAGCATATATAATATATATATATATATATAACTAAAATACCAATTATCAATAATAGTATAGTAATAAGTATTCCGTGAGGATTCTAGAAGATTACTTTTATCCAAAGTAAAATTCAAAACCTTCCCGAATCGTATCTCGACGAGGTGCGAATTGAAAAGCGAGGTTAAGTTCGTGATCGCGTGATTGAATATTTTAACATTTTGATTTGGTTTCCTATTTCTACAAAGATAAATGCACAAAAACTTAAAGGCAAGCAAACAATTAAGGCGATTAAAGATTTGTCCTAAAAACGTTAACGGGAATCCTAAAAACGCGACTTAAAACCTAAATTATCAAAATTAAGTCCTACAAATGCAAATTTAATTATTATAAATCCTAATTGACTTAAAATAATTTTAGAAAAAAGAATTATATTTTTTTGATTTTTATTTTATTTATTATGAATTAAAAACTAATTAAATCTAGAAAAATGATTAAAAATATTAAACTGATCATAAAAATTCTGGAAAAATTATAGAAAATACTTTGGACTATGTAGAATCTAAGAAAAATAGAAACGAAAAAAATTGCTTAAGGAATAAGCAGTTAATAAGCAACTAGACACGAATAAGCAAAACTTAGAAAATACCTTAAGTATTTAATGTTGCAAGACATAATTGAAAAAGTCCCAAGGGCAGTTGGTGTTGAGAGTGTGTGTTGAGGCGTTGGTATGAAAGAGGAGGTCACAGGTTCAACCCCTGTGGCCTATTTTTTTGACAAACATTTTTAAAAAAATTTTCTTTTTGAAAAAAGCTAAAAATAAGCACTTTTAACAAAACAACTTTTTCTAAACGAGTTGACTCGGTTTGAGTTGAGGTTTATAACAAAACGCAAGATGTCCAAGTCAAAACGCAACCCTTTTTTGGTAGACAAAACGCAGCATTAATAAAATTTTTGCCATAGTTTCTCTTCATTAAAATCATAAATTTGTCTTCAAAACGCAATGATAGAGTAGACAAAACGCAACTACAAAATGCAACCACCCAACAAAACGCAGTTGACTTTCTCCTTAAAATTCGGATCTGGTTTTGTCTTTTTCTCTTGCATCAAAACACAACCAAGAAATACATAAAGAAACATACCCATATTTGCTTCATCAAAAAAACAAGAACGATTCGTAACAGAAACAAGCAACCTAGTAACATGAACAGTAACTGTGAATAGTTGATGAACAGTAACCATGTACAGTGACATGAACAGTAATGAACAGTACGTGAACAGTAATCGGAACATGAACAGCAAACACATGATACGACACACCCCTGCAGCTCTGATGCCAATTGTAGATTGTAAATGACATATGAACAAGGGATTAAAACAAGATCTGGAGGTTGTGTAAAGTGAAAAAGATGTAAAGCCATATTATTAGAGTTTAAGGTGAAAATAAGATGGGAAGAGTGTATGTGTTGAGAGAAAACACACATACTTACACACTTACAAATGTGAGCTTCACCCCTCCATGGAAGTATGGAGGGGGTATTTATAGTACTAGTGACATACAACTATCATACTTAGTCATTATTAGTCCCTATATGTCACTCTATAAATGATCTAATGTAATTCCGGATATGTCACCATATTTTAAGGCTAACAACAACAATGCCCAGAGAAGAGCTTACATGTTGAGGGATAGGAATGCTCACCAAGACCCGAACGTAGTCATGGGTATGTTCCTTCTAAACCAACATCTAGCTAGAGTATTATTTGATTTCGGAGCCGATAAAATCTTGATAACATTAGATTCACCCTTAAAACAACGGATCTGGATGCTTGGTAATATGGAAAAGAAAAGTAGCCATTGAATTAGAGAGAAAAGGAAAAGTATGGAAGATGTGTGTTTTTGTAGAGAGAAAACACACACTTTCACACTTTATAAAAGTGAGCTTCACCCCTCCATGGAAGTATGGAGGGGGTATACTTTGATGTAGCATGAACAATCTTCTACTTGTCATTGACGTGCACAGCGGAATTTTGTAGAAGTCAAACCACACCAACGACCACTGCTTCTTGTCATTAGGGCTTGGTGAATATTCGATTTCGGGGTGCATGCGAGAAATCAGCAACATCTTCACGTATTCAAGAATACTTTATAAACCATATTTGGTAAAGTAGTATACACTACTTCCCCCTGGAAGTTGACATGGTAACATCAAAGTCAACTAAGTCCCGGATGTACACATTTTCCCCCATGATGGTTGCGAACTCTCGGAAGCATCATTGTCGTGTACGCCCATATACTCGAGAAGTTCTTGTCTTAAGCACAAATCTTGAGATCCAAACAAAGCATTACTCTCTTGTCTTCAGAAACCGTAGAGGAATGATCAATAATCAAGAAATGTTAGTATCACAAAAAGGACTCCGAACAAAGAAAGCATCGGTCACTCGAAAGATCAAGACAAAAGTCTAGCAAAAAGACAATGTCAATTGATGTTTATTATCTATACGGCCAAAGATTAAAAAGCCAAAAGAAACCCTCAAAGGCAAATCAAGTTAGTATAAATACACCTAGTTTAGTCAAAATTAGGTTAGCAACTTCATAATATTTTTCATCTTTTAGAGTTTGTAAGCAACTCTTTGTTTTTCTTTCAATCAAAAAGTTCTTTAATGTCTAATCTTTCATTTGCCATGATTTTGTGGTTTTTCATCCATAAGGAATGAGTCAAGGGATCCTACAAATGGTATCAAGGCCTACAAGATTGATGTATTATTATGATTTGGTATTCATTTTTTTTTCTTATTTCCTTCTTGATCTCGAAATATTAAAAAAAAAGGGGCTTATGATTATGTATGTTTGTTTTTTATTCTTGATGTCAAAAGATGGTTATTTTAATCTAATATCAATCAAACCATCTTGTTAGCAATCAACGATCTAGTATTTTTTTCCTTTGTTCTTGTTGTTTTGGTTCGAAAAGTGTTAAAAAAAACGTAGCGATCGAACGAGTTCTAGCTGTTTCGATCGAACGAGTTTTAGTCTTTCGATCCGAACAGCCGACATCGTGGTGGCTTCGAAACGAGGGGATCGAACAAGGCGTTCGAACGAGGGGTTCGAACAAGCGATCGAACGAAGCAATCGAACGAAGGCATCGAACAAGCGATCGAACGAAGCAATCGAACGAAGGGATCGAACAAGCGATCGAACGAAGCAATCGAACGAAGGATCGTACAAGCGATCGAACAAGCGATCGAACAAGCGATCGAACAAGTGGATCGAACGAGAAGACGATCGAACGAGACGTTCGAACTAGACGATCGAACGAGCAATTTTTTTTTTGACCGAACGAATTTTTTTTTGAAAACTTGTGTGACGAAAAGGGTTTCAGTAAAACGGCCATAACTTTTGATCCGTAAGTCCGTTTTAAGCCCGTGACCTCTCAAATCGAAGAGAAAAACAGACGGGATCCAGCTGAAAACCACCTATTAGCTGGTTAGAGGATTTTTCGAAGTCCAAAAACATCGTTTTCCCTGACATTCTATGAAATTTATTTGGACGTTTTTCAGTTTTCAAGGACCGAACTAGTCAACTCTAGTGTGAACCGATCAAGCTATCCCTCTTAAACCAAACACAATAATCAAACAAAAACAAAAACATAAACACAAATCAAACAAATCATCAATCACTTACGATCAGATCATTTCTAAACAAACTTATTCAATAGCATCCAATGAAGAAACAAATGCCGCGGGTACCGATACTCGTCCACCTATGTTGGTTGAAAGTGACTATGAATCTTGGAAGATTCGTATACACAGGTACATTCGAGGCAAACCCAATGGCAAGCTGATATGGAAATCTATCCAGAATGGACCTACACCTCACCCTATGATCACTGATCCTCCAACTACTGATTCTGCTGCTGTGCCTGCACCGAGGAAGAAACTTGATTCTGAATTCAGTGAAGAAGAAAACAAACTTGAGATGCGATACTAAGCTGAAATCATTCGTCAGTCAGTCTCCTAGACAATCTTCTACAACCTCAATCAAACAAGCACTGGAAAGGAAGATTTGTGAAAATGTGGAATGCTCATGGCAAGGATCAGGTAGGACTATTCAACAAAGGAAGGAAAATCCTGTTTGATTATATGAACGCTTTCGTGCTATGAAACGAATCAATTCATTGCTACTTTGTGGTGTTTCCACAAGCTTGTGAATGACATGAAAATTACACAGCTCAAATATTCCAACTCATCAGATGAACACCAAGTTTGTCAACAACTTCCCGTACTTATTGGGTAAGTATGTGACTAATGTCAAACAGAACATGGATATCTCAACCTACACCTTATGTTCAGATCTATACTCTCTCAAAGCCTCGAGCCCTCATGCCAAAAGACTCTCACAAGAAACAGGAGCATCTACAAGTATGTTGATCCACTGGCCTAAGTTTGCTCACGACAAATCTGCACCTTTCTTCATCACCCTCAACGTCGCTAGTCCTCAACCTACTGCTCAGTCACCGATGAAAGCCTTTGATGCCACTATGACTCAATTGCTAAATCTCTTAAGTGGTTCCAAAGCCGTTTTCCACCCACCAACAACCAGCTCCGGACTTCCCTCCAACTCAAGACTCATGCTACGGGTGCATGATGTCACATTGTTACTGAACCTAGTTCAGAGGAGGCTCCAGGTAATAATGGAAATACAGGTACTCGAGGCAAGTAGGGATATGTTTACAACTGCAGAGAGAGAGACATGTAGCTAGGCCAGTGTCAAGAACCCAAGAGAAAGAATGGAACTCTTCATCGCAACTAATCAAAGATAAAGCTTAACTGATGGAAGCTAAAGAGAAGAGGATTATGTGTTAGATGCTGAACTGAGGCATTCCTCGCTGAGGTAAGAATGCACCGCACTTAGATCAAACCTCAAGGCACTGACAACAACAAACATTTTCAAGCCAATCATGAGAACGCGTATGGAACTTAGACTGATGAAGGGGCCCCCAATGCTGCTGTCGCTTTCATGGCCAACTTGTCATCCACTAGTGCATTACCAACAAACACATCAATGAGGTCACACTCCCAATGACAATCAAATCTTTGATAAGTGGATATCTCCTGAATCCTGATAATCCACATTATCAAAGATTTTGATTGTCATTGGAGTGTACCCATTGACTGATTGTTGGTTGCACTAGTGATGACAAGTTGGCCATGAAAGCGTCAGCAGCATTGGGGCCTTCATCCACGTCAAGTCATACGCCTCCTCATGATTGGTCTTTGAAACATGTTTGTTTTAGTCATGCCTGAGGTTGATCATAAGGTGCGGTGCATTCTACATCAGCGCGGAAAGCTCAGCTTCATGCATCTAACACATATCCTTTCTCTTTAGCTCCATCAGTAAAGCTTATCTTTGAAGTAGCGAGAGTCATCTTTCTCTTGGGTTCTGACACTGCCTAGCTCATGTCCTTCTCCTCTGCATTGTAACATAATCACCTTCTAGCCTCGAGTACCTGTAATACCATTATTACCTGGAGCCTTCCACAGAACTGTTCCAGTAACAATGTGACCATCATGCACCGTAGCATAGTCCCCTGATTGGGAGGAAGTCCGGAGCTTGGTTGTTGGTGGTGGAACAGCTTTTGGAAACCACTTAAGAGATTAGCAATCTGAGTCATAGTGGCCATCAAAGCGTCATTCGGAGACTGAGCAGTAGGTTGAGGACTAGGAGTTGAGGGTGATGAAAGAACAGGTGCAGATGTGGTGTGAGCAACATAGGCCAGTGGATCAACAATACTTGTAGACTGCTCCTTTTCTTTAGAGTCTTTTTGGCATGAGGCTCGTAGGCTTTGAGATATAGTATAAGATCTGAACTAAAGGTGTGTTGAGATATCCATTTTCTGTTTGACATTAGTCACATACTTACCCCAATAAGCCGGAGGTTGTTTACAAACATGGTGTTCATCTTGAATAGTTGAATATTGACTGAGTAATCTTCATGTCCATTCACAAGCTTGTGGAAAACACACAAAGAATTCATGAATTGATATCGTTTCCAATAGCACGAAAGACGTTCATACTCATCAACAGATCTTCCTTCCTTTGTTGAATAAGGCCTACTGATCCTTGCATGAGCATCTCCACATTATCCCCAATCTCCTTTCCAGTGCTTGATTTGATTGAGGTGTTGAAGAGGTGTCTAGAAAGACCCTGACATGAGAATGATTTCAGCTTGAGTATCAGCCATCTCAAGTTTGTTTTTTCTCTCACAGAATTCAGAATCAAGTTTCTTCACTCTCGGTGCAGGCACAGCACAGAAAATAGAAGTATGAGATCAGTGATCATAGGGTGAGGTGTAGGTCCATTCTGGATAGATTTCCATATCAGCTTGCCATTGGGTTTGCCTCGAATGTACCTGTGTATACGAATCTTCCAAGATTCATGAGTCACTGTTCAACCAAGAAAAAAAATAATTTAAGGGGGGGGGGGGGGGGGGGGGGGGGGGGGGGGGGGGGGGGGGGGGGGGAAAAAAAAAAAAAAAAAAAAAAAAAAACATAGGTGGACGAGTATCGGTACCCGCAGCATTTGTTTCTTCATTGGATGCCATTGAATAAGTTTGTTTAGTAATGATCTGATCGTAAGTGATTGATGATTTGTTTGATTTGTGTTTATGTTTTTGTTGTTGTTTGATTATTGTGTTTGGTTTAAGAGGGATAGCTTGATCGGTTCACACTAGAGTTAACTAGTTCGGTCCTTGAAAACTGAAAAACGTCAATAAATCATAGAAAACGATGTTTTTGGCCTTCGAAAAATCCTTAACCAGCTAAAGGGTGGTTACAGCGTGATCCGTCTCGTTTTTCTCTTCGATTTGAGAGGTCACGGGCCTAAAACGGACTTACGGATCAAAAGTTATGGCCGTTTTACTGAAACCCTTTTCGTCACACAAGTTTTCAAAAAAAATTCGTTCGGTCCAAAAAAATTGCTCGTTCGATCGTCTAGTTCGAACGTCTCGTTCGATCGTCTTCTCGTTCGATCCACTTGTTCGATCGCTTGTTCGATCGCTTGTTCGATCGCTTGTACGATCCTTCGTTCGATTGCTTCGTTCGATCGCTCGTTCGATCCCTTCGTTCGATTGCTTCGTTCGATCGCTTGTTCGATGCCTTCGTTCGATTGCTTCGTTCGATCGCTTGTTCGAACCCCTCGTTCGAATGCCTTGTTCGATCCCCTCGTTCGAACGCCACACGAATGTCGCTCGTTCGATCGAAACGACTAAAACTCGTTCGATCGAAACAGCTAGAACTCGTTCGATCGCTACGTCTTTTTTTAACACTTTTCGAACCAAAACAACAAGAACAAAGGAAAAAAAATACTAGATCGTTGATTGCTAACAAGATGGTTTGATTGATATTAGATTAAACATAAACCATCTTTGAATCAAGAATCAAAACAAACAAATAATCATAAACCCCCTTTTTTTTATATTTCGAGATCAAGAAGGAAATAAGAAAAAAAAAATACAAACCAAATCAAATCAATACATCAATCTTGTAGGCTCTTGATACCAATTGTAGGATCCCTAGATCATTCCATGGATGAAAAACACAAGATCAATGGCAAATGAAAGATTAAACATTAAAGAACTTTTGATTAAAAGAAAAACAAAGAGTTGCTACAAACCCTTAAGATGAAAAATAATAATGAAGTAGCTAACCTAATTTTGACTAAACTAGGTGTATTTATACTAACTAGGATTTGCCTTTGAGGGCTTTCTTTTTGGGCTTTTTACATCTTGGCCCGTATACATAATAAACATCAATTAACATTGTCTTTCTAGCTAGACTTTTGTCTTGCATCTTCGAGTGACCGAAGCTTCTTTGTTCGGGTCCATTTATGTGATCCTAACATTTCTTGATTATTGCTTCATCTCCTCTACGGTTTCTGAAGACAAGAGAGTAATGCTTTGTTTGGATCTCAAGATTTGTGCTTAAGACAAGAACTTCTCGAGTATATGGGCATACACGACAATGATGCTTCCGAAAGTTCGCAACCATCATGGGGGAAAATGTGTACATCTGGGACTTAGTTGACTTTGATGTTACCATGTCAACTTCCAGGGGGAAGTAGTGTAGACTACTTTACTTAGTATGGTTTATGAAGTATTCTGCATACGTGAGAAGAATTGTTGCTGATTTCTCGCATGCACCCCCGAACGAATATTCACCAAGCCCTAATGACAAGAAGCAGTGGTCGTTGGTGTGGTTTGACTTCTACAAATTCCGCTGTGCACGTCAATGACAAGTAGAAATTCAGAAACTTCGCCAAAAAGGAGTCTATGAAGAAAGCTTTTCAAGACATGCTGCATGGATTGGGGGGAAGTTAATCCAGTTCATGCATACTACAATGGTTCCTGTACAAGTAAAGACAATGAAGATCCAAGCTGGAGTACAAGTTTCAAGACAAGGAGAACTCAGAAGACATCTTCCGCTTTGGAAGTGCTATGGAAGACTTTATTTCTGTTGTATTTGTACATGATAGGAACATTGTAAGTAATTCCGTATGTGTCCACATATTGGGGGAAGATTGTTAGCCTTAAAATATGGTGACATATCCGGAATTACATTAGTTCATATATAGTTAGACACATAGGGACTAATAATGACTAGTTGCGATAGTTATGTGTCACTAGGACTATATATACCCCCTCCATACTTCCATGGAGGGGTGAAGCTCATATTTGTAAAGTGTGTAAGTGTGCGTGTTTTCTCTCAACACATACACTCTTCCCATCTCATTTATCCTTCAACTCTTAATAAAAATGGCTACACATTTATTCCATTAACAAACCTCCCAGATCTTGTTTTAATCCTTGTTCATATGTCATTTATTCTTATCACTAATTGCTCATGAGACCGCAGGTGCGTGTGTGCGTATCATTTGTTTGTTGTAATGTTCATGTACGGTTCCTGTACTGTTCTTGTGTATTTCACTCACTCATTCTATTGTTAATGTTCATCCACCGTTCGGTTACTGTTATTTCTAGTTTTTCAGTTACTTTTTCGTGGGTACAAGTGGTTCTTATTTTCCTAGAATCCACCACGAAATATCATGGGTTTGTTACTTATTGTTGTTGTTTATACTTTTTTGGTGCTTAAAAGACATGATCATTATATGAGTATCTGTTGATGTTCTTGGTTGCGTTTTGGCCAAACCATATCTGTTTTTAAGAAAAAGACAAAAGTACAAAAAGTACAAAAGTGCATGTTGCGTTTTGACAGGTTGGCTGCGTTTTGATCTTGCGCTTTGCCTATTGAAGACCCTTTTCATAACACATCCAAACAAAACGCTGCCCAAATTTCGTTTCAAAATTTTGCGTTTTGGTTTCTGTTGCGTTTTGACTCAAGAAAAAAAGGGGGGGTTGCGTTTTGTGACTGTTGCGTTTTGCTAAACCACAACACAAATCGAGTGACTCGCCTGTGATTACGAGTTGACCTGGTTAACTCGCAATGACATTGTCACAAACCAAAATTCCAAACCTGAAATGTAGATGAAGTAAAGAGCAGACTCAATTTAAACCCCCATCAACAAACAAATCACAACAGCCAACATCAATAACATTAACAACATTCATACATGACAATTAAACCAACATCAAATTCCAACAAATCCAATCATCCTATAATAAAACCCATCGTCACAATCAAACCTCAACAAATTCACAAAACTAAAAACTATATACATCAACTTCAACATTCACAACTCCTTAAAAACAGTGCTTCATAACCATCAAAAGGATCTCAGATTCAGTTTTTTCTGGGACTTATTTGTACTATGAACTTATATAGATCGAACCCACAAAGAAACAATTCATAGTCGATCTGTGTAAGGGTTTTAAACCCCGTTTAATATTTCCATTCTTAAAGATAGTTTTTTAAAAATATGTCATTAAACTATTCTTTGTATTCGATTTGAACATAACAAACCAATACCTACCTGAGTCTTGTTTGAACAAGATTGAAGAAAAAAAAAACATTGGAAATTTCGTGGGTTATCACAGCAGCGAAAGAAATCCAAGGAAAATGTATCTTCATTTTAATTGGATTCGAGATCTCTCAGAAATACACGTTTCTTGCTGTTCAGGTTTCGTGTAAATATGATGAGAAAGATATAGAAAGTTGTTTTGTTGATGAGATAAGGGAAGAGTGATATGATGTCTTAGAGTTGACAATGGAGATTTGGCTTTGTGTGGGGTGATCTCTGCAAAGTAAAAATTGACGGAGAGAAGTTTGTTGACAGGTTTTTTTTTTTGTTATATGTGATTAGGGTGGTAAAGGATGAGATAAGTTAGTGGTTTGGATATGATTAAATTAGGGATTGTATGTTTATAAATTCCATAATTTTTTTACGTTGGATTGGTGAGGGTATAAGCCCGGGCTTTGCCCCCCAAATACATTTGGCGATTTCAAGATTTTTTTGCTATGGGCGTGTTATAATCACAATGGGATGGTGGGATTCTGGATTTTTGACACATTCTGGCTGTGAATACAAATAAAGAGGGCCCAAAGTAGTTATTTGTGTGATGGGCTGGATTTTCAATAATTAGCTGGTTTCTCTCCCCCCCCCCCCCCCCCCCCCCCCCCCCCCCCGGTGACTAATTTCTCTCCGGATCTCACCGGGTACAAAAACAACTATCCACGACAAGTTGTATACTTAGACGATGCTCTTATCCGTTGACGACAATTCAAAACAACATTTGTCTAGTTTAACGACAATTAAACAATAAAACAACAAAACATGATACATAACACTAAAACGATTCTGAAGAGATTCAATAAATGACAAACGGCTAGAGATTCGAATTATGATGACAAGTGTTCACGAAGTTGCTTTGGTATCCCTTATTTGAGATTGAAGTTAGATTTCATGAAGGCGTCTACTTATTTCATCATCGAGACTTTTGTTTATTTTTTATCGATTTGATGTCTGGCTTGAACGTATACAGCAGTGATTAAGACTTGATTTATCTAGTTTCCAGCACGACGTCAGGGGTGGTTGGTTGCAGACCTGGATAACATCCACTTAAAGGAGTTACATTGTAGTACTCAGTGTCACACGCAAAAGACGATGTGGATAATTTCAATAGGTGTTGTACTTCTTATATTTATGCGGTAGGGTATAGAGTACGTATAGATTTAATCTTACACCGTTCTTCAATCACAACAGTGCAAGCTTAAGTAACAAATTTGGGGGATTTCACTTCATTTTCAAGTTTGGTATATCGGGTTTACTTCACAAGTGATCACAACAATAGCCGATAGAATTCGAGTTAGTTAAACAATGACCAAAGAGTTTCATAAGGTTGAGAGTGTATTCACAATTTCTCACTGCATTTCAAGATAAAGGTACTTCACAGTCTAAGCCAAGTTCTCAAGGTTCTTCAATGACATTCATATACAAGACCTTGATTATACCAAGCCAAAGAGTTTCAAGGTTGAGATGTAATCAGCAATCCTCTACGGTTTCTGAAGACAAGAGAGTAATGCTTTGTTTGGATCTCAAGATTTGTGCTAAAGACAAGAACTTCTCGAGTATATGTGCGTACACAACTATATGATGCGTACCGGAGAAGTTCGCAACCATCATAGGGGAAAACTGTGTCATCAGGGACTTTAGTTGACTTTGATGTTACCATGTCAACTTCCAGGGGGAAGTAGTGTAGACTACTTTACTTAGTATGGTTTATGAAGTATTCTGCATACGTGAGAAGAATTGTTGCTGATTTCTCGCATGCACCCCCGAACGAATATTCACCAAGCCCTAATGACAAGAAGCAGGAGTATTTGGTGTGGTTTGAATTCTACAAATTTCCGCTGTGAACGTCAATGACAAGTAGAAGATTGTTCAAGCTACTTCAAAGTTCCAGAATCTGCTTAAGATAGGGATGTTGGTTTGGGGGAAGCTGATTCAGAAACTTCGCCAAAAAGGAGTCTAATGAAACAAGCTTTTCTAAAACATGCTGCATGGACTAGGGGGGAAGTTAAGCCAGTTCATGCATATACAATGGTTCTGTACAAGTAAAGACAATGAAGATCCAAGGCTGGGAGTACAAGTTTCAAGACAAGGGAACTCAGAAGGACATCTTAAGCTTTGGAAGTGCTATCGAAGACTTTATTTCTGTGTATTTGTACTTGATGGAACATTATAAGTATATTCCGTATGTTGTAAATATTGGGGGAAGATCTAAGATTGTTAGCCTTAGTATGGTGACTTATCGGAATTACATTAGTTCATTATAGTTTGACACGTAGGGATCTATAACGACTAGTTGCGATAGTTATGTGTCACTAGGACTATATATACCCCCTTCATACTTCTATGGAGGGGTGAAGCTCACATTTGTAAAAGTGTGTATGTGTGTGTTTTCTCTCTAGCACACACACTCTTCCCATCTCATTTATCCTTCAACTCTTAATAAAAATGGAACACTTTTATTCCATTATACCCACACCTCCATCTTGTTATTAATCCCTTGTTCATATGTAATTTATTCTCCTACAGTAATTAATTAAGGTTGCTCATTCAAATATTTACGTGGACACATTTTCATTCTTGTGATTTTTATTGTTGATTCAATCACTCAAGGTGAGTTCATAGCCCCACGTTTTACATTTTAATGATTTACGAGTTTTGGGGTGAGAAATATATGCATGTTTTACAATTAGATGCAAGTAGACATTTTACATTACGATTACGTGTTTGCCTAAGTAGCAATAACCCATCTGAGCCCATTATCATGAACTGTTAATTACTGTTGTGGGCGGGAATGTTATAAATAGTTTCTATTTTGGGATTGACAATCTCCCGTTCGGTGAGTACATGCTCCTGTGCCGGTTTGTAGACATAAGAACGTTTTATATTTTATTTTATACCATGTCGGACATAGGATATTGCGGGTTAGATTATCATCACGAGCAATGTTGGAAATTTATATTGCATTTCATAACGTAATTACATTTTATGATGTTTGCATTTGTTGCAATTTATCATTGAATATCTTTGCCGGTCCTACATTATTACATTTTTTAAAACCTATGAATTCATTCTAACATTTCGTTGACGTTTTTAAGAATGTTTTTTTTGGGATAATAAGGCACGATGGTACAAGGGATACATTGGTTGTTTTGATTTGGATGTCATGCATTAAAGATTTTATCGCATTACATTTTGTATATCTGTTATGGGCTAGAAATATTTGTGGTTTGAACAAGTGAAGCTTTGGGCTTTTGTAACCAACAATTTGTTAAATCCAATGTATCATTTTAAACGGATTTTAACGGTCGTTCTTATATATATCTTGTGTTATTGATCTATGAAGTATCACCCCCAACCCATATTCCGCTGCGATCCATTTTGGGGGTGTTACAGATTGGTATCAGAGCTAAGGTTATAGAGAACCAGGTTAAATGTTATTGCTGGACTATAACTGTTTTTAAACATTGCATTCATACAAAAGGGATTTTCACGGGACATATATACATACACTACTTGTTGCATTAGTTGGTTAAGACTAGATGCATTTAGGATTGATATACATGTTATGGTATAAATGTATATTACTATAAGAGTCTTATATTAAATACTAATATAAGCTATTTTGGATTTTTAGATACAGTCATGTTGGATTCTGAGGATTCCACGGTTACGTACACGGAGGTATCCAGCCTATTTGCGAATTTGTCAGATATCGAATCATCGGGAGTCGATGGACCGCCCGTGATACCAGAGGACCCATATACCTATGTGGTGGCTGCTTTTCAGGCACCACCATCTCTTGACTATGTGTCTGGCCTAGAGGAGCCAGAGCAGGGACCACCTTCACCTGTCTATGTACCATATGTACCTGAGCCGGCATACCCGGAGTTTATGCCACCGGAGGATGAGATACTCCCAGCTGAGGAGTAGCCCCTGCCTGCTGCTCTCTCACCCACTATTGATTCGCCTGGCTATGTTCCTGAGTCAGATCCTAAGGAGGATCCAGAGGAGGATGATGAGGAGGACCGTGAGGAGGATCCAACTGATTATCCTGCCGACGGAGGAGACAATGGCGATGATGATGAGTCATCCGATGATGACGAGGATGATGATGTTGATATTAAGGAGAATGAGAGGAGAAGGAGCACCTAGCTCTTGCCGACTCTACAGCTGTTGCTTTACCAGCTGTTGATCATGCCCCATCTGCTGAGGAGACTGAGCTGTTTAAGACCGACGAGTCTGCGGCCACACCACCACCACATCCTGCATACCGGGTTATTGCTAGGATATCGATCCGAGATGAGCCACCTACACCATTTTGGTCTGATACAGAGGTTGCCAGACTCCTTGCTATACCTACTTCACCACCATCACCACTTTCCCCAAGCTCATCACCAGTACCTCAGATTCCCTCACCACCACTACCAGTATCACCACCACCTGCTAGTTCCACTTATCTATTGGGATATCGAGTTGCTATGATTCGACTGAGAGCTGAGGCCCCATCTACTTCCTATTCACCACCACCACATATCATACTCTCCCACACTAGAGCAGATACACCACCATCAGGTACCCTACCATCAGGGACACCACCACTCTTACCCATACCGCTACCTACTTCATCACCATCTTTGCTGCTACCCTCTGCTGACCATGGAGCGGACAGGCTCGAGGTTTGCTTACCACCTCAGAAAAGGTTATGTTTTGCTTTTGGTCCTAGGTACGAGGTTGGAGAGAGCTCGTCTAGTGCTGCCGCTAGAAAGACTAGAGATTTTAGGGCAGACTATGGTTTTGTTGCCACCATGGATAAGGAGATTAGGCGTGATACAGAGAGATATGTTGGTTATGGGATTACGGATACTTAGGATGAGATGCTTGAAGACATGCCAGGGGCACCAGCGACTAATGATACAGAGTTGGGTCGACGGATGACAGAGTTTGCCACTAAGGTTAATCAAGACACAGACGAGATCTATGTGAGACTGGACGATGAGTAGACTGAGCGACAACTGATGGCTGGTCGGCTCAACATGCTGTATAGGGATAGGCATGCACATGCTCGTACATGTTTACTTATAAAGAGAGAGGCTAGGATGTCTCAAGAGGCTTGGGGACGATCCATGAACGCTAGTGATCTTACACGTTTAGAGGTTATGTCACTGCGTACTACTATATTAGGTCAGCAGGCAGTGATTACAGAGTTGCAGGCAGCAGACAGCAGGAGACAGGCGGCGATTACAGAGTTGCTGGCAGCGGACCGCGGGAGACAGGCACAGTTCATTGAGGTACTAAAGCTGCTAAAGAGACTCCAGAACCAGATGACAGTGTTCGAGAGTCAGGAGGGACCCGCTAAAGGTCTGGCACAGCCTGATGCGCCAGAGGATGCTGGTAGCAGTTCATAGATCTTGTTATGGCTAGTTATTTTGTACAGCATACTAAGTATTACAGGTAACTCCCGGCTAGTATGGCTTTAGGTTGTATATTTTATCTTGTAACCTAATCGTTGTGATCATTTTGTATCTGAACCAATCATGTATGTTTTCTAATTATATAAGGAATAGTGGTATTATGTCATGTCTGTAATCGAATTGTTAATATTCAATTCAGTTGTATGTTTAACTGTGTGTTGTGATCTCACTTTATTTATTATGCATATGTCATGCCATGGTTATGATTTTACGAAATCTAACGGGTATTATATTTTCTTGTGATTAAAGAAAATTGCACCAAAAAGAGCCACGAGGTCAAACACAGTCCCAGAAACAACCAACACCACATCTGTCACTAATGCCCAGCTTCAAGAAATGATTGACCAAGGCGTTACTGCGGCCTTAGCAGCACGTGATGCTGACAGAAATACGAATGGCGATGATAGCCATAATTCGGGAACGGGTGTTAGAAGGACAGAACGAACTGCCCGTGAATGTACTTACACTGACTTTCTCAAATATCAACCATTAAACTTCAAAGGCACGGAAGGAGTTGCCGGTTGATAGGTTTTTCGAAACAATCCCTTTAAATATATATAAATATAAATAATTATAAATATATAATAAGGATAATTATCAAAAAATATCAATGTAGAAACCGGGAAGTATGTGATTCTCAGGTCGTTAACTCGTTATCCCCAACGAGGAATGCAATGGAAAGTCGAAAGACGGTTTGATAATTGATGCTTAAATGGAAAAATATTTTGATTTGGTTTTCTAATTCTATGAGAAAATTAATGCAATATACACTAAAAACACAAATTTAAACTAAAACCGCAAACGGGAATCCTAAAAAGCGACTTAAAACCCTAAGTTATCAAATTTTAATCCTAAAATGATCTTTTTGACTTTTATAAGTCCTAAGTGACTAAAATGTAAGAACAAAGAAAACTAGAACAAAAACAAAAGCGATTTAAGCTTAAAAACACGAAAAACATGAACGGGATTCAATCCCGTTCTTTAAAAAATTCAAAATCTAAGATTTTAGTCCTACAAAATCAAATCTATTTTTCCTAATTCCTATTTGTAAAAGAAGATTTTCTAAAAAAGAATTAGATTTTTTTGACTTTTTTATAATTTATTATGAATTAAAAACGATTTTAATGAAATTAAATGAGTAAAAATACTAAACTAATTATAAAAATTCTGAAAAAATTATCAAAAGTAGTTTGAACAAAACTGGATCTAAGAAAAATAAGCTGGAGAAAACAACTTATCAAATAAGCTAAAACAGCTTATTAAACAAAAGGGCTAAAAATGTGTTTAACTACTTAATTGTGCAAGATAAAACCGAAAAAGAACCAAAGGCGAGTGGTAGAGGGTGTGTGTGTGTTAAAATGTTTGGTGAGTGGGGGTTGAGGTCCCGGGTTCGAGCCCTGCTCACTTGGACTTCCCCCAACTCCCAAATGTTTTTTATTTGCCATTTTTTACAACTTTTTAGTTAAGCTAAAAATAAGCAATTTTTCCAAAAGCACTTTTTATATAAGCCAAAAATAAGCACAGAAATAAGCTGTAAAGGGTGACAGATTGCCTTTTTTACTTTAAGTCTAAAATGGCTTAACTTTTTAGCTTTTTACAAACTAAATAAGCATTCAAAGACACAAATAAGCCAGGACAGTTAAACTTCTAAACCTAATAAGCACAAATAAGCAAAAATAAGCAAAGAATATAAGCTACAATAAGCTAAAATAGACAGATTCACTAAAAAGCTTTTTAACTTAAGATTTTTAAGCTAAAATGCAAATAAGCTTAAATAAGCTCTACACTAAAAGAAATAAGCTCTAATGGACTAAAACTAACCTATTTAGCAAGACTAAACCTAAAATAAGCAAAAACAATAAGCAAATAAGCTTAAATAAGCAAATGAGCTTTTTGGCCAATCCTGTTAACCAAACAGCCTAAGGGGACTTTTCTAGCTTAAAAATAAGCTAGCAAACAGATCCTTATGGCTTAGTGGCTTATACCACTAAAAAGCTTGGCCAAAAAGCTACTTAAATCAACAATCAAAAAGGAGTTTGAAAATCAAATAAGCCTTTAAAAAGCTTAATGAAAAAGTTGTTTCACACAGACACAACACTTAAAAAAAATTTGCAATCTTTACAAAACCTTACTTTTGAGCTTAAAAATAAGCAAACAAACAGAACCTTATGAACTTAAGACCTCAAAACAGATTTAGATTAGACCTCAAAGAACTTATATCATCTTTCAAAAGAGAGTTTGAAATAAAGGATAAGCCACAAAAAGAAAATGAAAAAGTTGTTTCTCAAAATTTTGAACACTTAGCAATTTTGGACAGAATTGGTAAAACATAAAACCAAACTTATAGACCTTAAAAACTTGATTCCACACTTGTTTTAACACATGTATAAACACAAAAACATCTCAAAACTACAAGTATCAAAGTTCTTAATCAAATAAGCTGATAAAATAGGTAAATGTTCGCAGATTCAAACAACAACCTATATAGCCTATGATTTTGAGATTTTTCACTTAAAAACTTCTAACAACTGGATTTTATGATGAATTTAAGTTAGACTAAGATAACCCAAGAGGCTAAACTCATTTTGACCCATTTTGATCATTAAAACAGTTAAACCAAACACCCCTTTAAATCTTGTTTTGGTATTTTTTAACTAGATAAAAACTATTTAAGCCAAAACTTTGCAAAGACCAGATATCTAACAAGCATAATAAGCAATATTAAGCATATTTAAACAACAAATAATCACTCAGATAAGCTAAAATAGATTATACAATCTTTTAAGCAACTTAAGACAGATTTTAAGCAAAACTTCAAACTAATAATCTCTAAACTACAAAACAAGTATAATAAGCACTAAACATCATAAGCAAACATAAATAAGCATATATAAGCAGAAATAAGCAAGAATAACCAATGCTATAGTAAAATGCAAGATAATGAAGAAAATAGAAACTTACAAAAGCCCTTTGCTTAAACAGGGCAAACAAGCTTATAAATAAGCTAATCTACAAGCTCTAGCTTGTCAAAAGACAAGCTAGTATTGTCCATAAGCCCATCTAAGTTTGGCTTATCATCCAAAAATAAGCTGTGGAAATTTAGGGAGTGGATTTTTTTTTGTTTTTTGTAAAAAAATTTTTAGTACTTTATATTTAAGTTAAAAACATATAGCTTATATGTTTAAATAAGAGCTTATAAGAGGCTTTTAACAAAGGAAAAACAGGAATTCAAAATTAGACTTAAAAACTTCAAATTTTCATTAATACTTAAAAAAGTTACAGGACTTGGAAATTGAAAGACAATGATTTAAATGACTTAAAAAATAAGCTTAAAACTAAAACTAGGTTAACTATTACATGCCTCATTCGGGCTTACAAAGTCCTATTTATATAAAGATTAAGAAGGTTCTAGGATGTGTGTTTTTTCACTGAGACAGCTCAAGGGTGTGCTTGTTGTGTGAGGCAAGTCTTCAATCAATCATAGCCATCAATTTTGAGTAGTGCCCAAGTCAAATGATCTCATCCCTTCAATCTTTGTCCTGTTCCATAGTCGAATAGGATTCTTGGGGATTGCCAAGGTGGCAAATGGAGTTTAGTGAGGTGGGGGGAAGTGGGATAGTGATGTTTTGTTGTGGAGTGCGGGCTTTGTTTTTTGTTGTAGGGTGCAGGCACACAAATCGTGTGTGGGAGATAATGAATAGTACTGGCGCCCTTTTTTTAAAGTTTGGTCCCTCAACATATATTGATGTTTTGCAAATTTAGTCCTTGGGGACTAACGATAGTTAGGGGTATGGGTTAACGGCTGTTAGTGGCTGTTTTAGGCTTGGATTTGGGCCGGGTATTAATAAAAGGATAATTGGGCCTTTTATAAGTTTTTAAGGCTTATAAAGTCTTCATAATGTTTAAATGGGCTGACCTGGCCCATTAGATGGGTACGGGTTGGCCCATTTAACATTTCTTCGATATTGGCTCCGCCTTTGACTTTGACTTTTTGACTTTTGACTTTTCTTTCACGCTCTTTCCGTTCTCGTGTTCGGTTTTGTCTTTTTGGCTTTGTTTTTGTCCTTTTCTTAGATATCCGTAACCTGCACAATATAGATGCAAAACATACAAATACGATGTATTTTTGGTACGTTTTTAGTCATTTTAGTCTGTTTTTAAAGGTCAAAGGTATGTGTATTTAAACACATACCAAAATCCACTATACTAAGATATTGTCGTATCCTCACGTAATGCTGTAAGTAAGCACTTAGAAAACTAAGAATGGCTATAAGTTAGCCACTTAGAATACTAAGAATCTCAATCCCCCTCGACTAATTACCTCGAAAAGTAGCTAAGTGTTCATCAAAGGGAATTAAAGAATCAATAGCTTTGAAATGCCCCGTTTTGACCATTTTTAAAGATATACACTTATTCCCACACATATTTTTGTATTTTTCCTTTTTCTCATTTTTTTTTATTTTTCTTTTTAAGCAACTAACTTATTTGACTTTCGTTATTTTCATAACCGTTAGGGATCATAGAACAAGACGCATTTCAATCCTAAAATGCCCAAGAAGGATAAATTCATCGTCCCTGACTTTTCACTCGTCCCAAACCAAGCTTAAAACGAAATCACCGTTAAATATAAGTTAAGATGCTAACACTACTCATATTTGCAACTTGTGAACTTTCACTCCCACAATTAATATATCTTAGGTGAATGTGCCATTTGAATTTCAACACATGGATCAACGTTTTGCAAAATTCTATGCTTCACGTTCCACCCGAGAATAATAAGTTTGAAGGCGAGATCATCCCATGTAGCGACTTTCGTCTCGGCACATCCCAACCTTGCGGCTAAGTGACCAGGCTTTTGACACCCCACAGAGACTAGTATCGGGACTCACGGACCTTCGGTTTCAAAAACTCTTAGGTTTCCCGTTTATACATAGCTTATTTAGAAAAAGCACAACTTAAAATGAAATAGTCTAAGTTCAAAAGCATATTTAAATTTAAGAAAAAAAGATTTTCCCTATATTTATTAAATCACACTTAACATTAAACATAACATTGATGCAATCGTAACCCTCGACCTTTTAGAAGGCTGCAACATCGGTTGTGAGCCGGCAAGATGCAGCAAACTTTTATCGGTCTCGGATTATTATTCTTACTATGGGCTTTCTTTAGAAGGTCTGCATACTGTCAGTACTAATTAGAACTATCGGTACTAACTATTATTACTAACGGTACTAAGTTAGGAAAACATAATTCCCAACAATTTTTCATCATATTTTTCATTTTTTTTTAATTTTCATTTTACTTTATTTCACGATATATAGAGAAGACTTCTTTTTGGAAAATTTAAGTATAAATTTGAACTAAGACTAAAAAATATTATTGACTACATCTCAAAAATTGTTGATTTAAGTTTAATTTTCAAAAGTAGCATGTATTATTAGTCCGGTTAGGAGCTTATGGGAGAAAAAGCCACAAACTACACTTACGAGCTCTTAAGATTTCCAAATAATCCTTATTTAGCATCCAACTCATACTTAACTATATCATTTTCCGTTCTTCGCAAAGATTCGCGAATGCTTAGTCTAAACGTTAAGGAACAAGCTAGAGCTCAACACGCTAGATCGAGTCAAAATTTATTCTTATTCTACCCAGCAGGAAAGTCAAAATTGTGACAAAACACTTATTTTATTTTTGAAATTTTTTAAATTTTTTCAATTTTTTTGTATGTTATTTTTTCAAAAATTTTTTATGTGGTAAAAAAACGGGAAATTTACGTGAAAATCAACGACTGAGGCACAATCAAGCACAATCAAATCGATAGATCCCCCCCCCCCCCATACTAGAACTAAACATTGTCCTCAATGTTTTTAGAAGGGTCTCTATGTCACTCTAAAGCCGTTTATTAAGTGTGCTAAAGATAAACGTTAGTCGATTAGATTAGGATATTGGATTTCCCAAATGAAGCTGAGGATTTGAAGCTCTTGTGAACTAAGGACAAAACCATGAGCACGAGAGGCTTCAAAAATCCTGGACAATACAACAAAAACACAAGCAAACGAGAATGGAAGAGGCACACATCCTCACGTTACAAAACACTTATTCATTACTACTATTAATATTAGGATAAGCATGGGTTGCCTCCCATGAAGTGCTTGTTTAGGGTCACTAAGCTTGACACATTCCCCGAATTCATTGGTCCTTGGGGAAGGTTTGGAGATCTAGGACAACCATATGTGGTATGTCCCCTCTAAAGTAATGCTTAAGTCTATGATCGTTCACCTTGAAGTTTGGCCCGTCGGTTTGAGATAACTGGACGGTGCCATAAGGGTACACATGGGCAATGGTGAACGGTCCAGACCAACGGGATTTTAACTTGCCCGAGAAAATCTTCAATCGAGAATTAAAGAGGAGGACTTGATCACCGACGTTGAAAACGCGGTTTTTGATCTTGGAGTCATGGATCCTCTTTGTTTTCTCTTTATAGATCAAAGAGTTCTCATAGGCTTGATCACGAAGTTCATTTAATTCATTGAGTTGAACTTTTCGGTGATCGCCCGCGGTCGAAAGGTCAAAGTTTGCATGCTTCAAGGCCCAATAGGCTTTGTGCTCGAGCTCGATCGGTAGATGACATGCCTTTCCGTACACGAGCTTGTAAGGAGTACACCCGATGGGTGTTTTGTAAGCGGTACGGAAGGCCCATAGTGCGTCATCTAATTTATCCGACCAAGAGGCACGGTTCTCGCCTACGGTCCTTTTAAGAATTCGTTTCAAGCCACGATTGGATACCTCAACTTGCCCACTTGTTTGTGGGTGATACGCGGTGGAGAGACGGCTGAGTACTCAATATTTAAGCTTGACCTTTGCAAAATGGTCATTGCAAATAATAGGGTTCGGCGATCACATTGATAGCACGAGGGGCACCTGAATTTGGGTGAAGAGAGATTTAAGGAAGTTTGCATACAACTCGGGCGTCGTTAGTGGGGAGCGCTTTCGTTATAAACAATTTTGACAAATAGTCGACCGCAACGAGTATATATTTGTTTCCTGTGAAGACAAGGAACGACCCCATGAAATCGATGCCCCATACGTCAAAGATTTCGCAAACTTGGATGGAATTTTGAGGCATTTCATCACGTTGCGAAATTTTTTCGTTGGACGCTGACAAGTTGTCACATTGGTGACCAATTCAGGGGCATCTCGGTAAATCGTGGGCCAATAAAATCCCGAGTCAAAAACCTTTTTGGCGGTGTAGTTGGCACTGTAATGTCCCAGGTGAGTCCACTATGGCAAGCTTTGAGGATGTCAATAGCTTCTTGGCCTGCAACACACCGCTAGATCACTTGATCCGCACATATTTTTGAACAAAATAGGGGTCGTCCATGTAGGTGTTTAACAACCTTGAAAAACTTGTTATTTGTTAGGACGAATCCCTTTAACAATGAAATTCCCTGCGTGGTAATTTGCAAAATGGGAAAACCTTGATTTACAGGGTACTTGAGTTTACCACGGAAAAGTCACTTACTTAAGTGTCTCGAGGGGAAACTTTTCATTTATCTCCTTTGGGTCGAGCACACTCATAAGGATTTTCTAATCGGGAAAGATGATCGGCCGTGAGATTCTTGGCTCCTTTTGTGTCAATAACTTTGAATTTGAACTCTTGAAGGAGGAGAACCCACCGAAGCAATCTCGCCTTGGAATCTTTTTTAGCAAAGAGATATATTAGGGCGGAGTGATCCGTATACACTATGCTTTTGTTCAAGATGATGTAAGATTGGAATTTTTTGAAGGCATACACCACGGCTAACATTTCTTTCTCTATCGTCTATTGCAAAATCACTCGCGTCACACATGAGCTCAAAAGGTAGGTCCCAATCAGGGGCAACTAATATTGGTGCTTCGGTCAATTTTTTCTTAAGTGTTTGAAAAGCTTCAATACACTCTTTGGAGAAGAAGAACGAAGTATCTTTTTCAAGAAGACGGGTCATCGGCCGGGCTATTTTTGAGAAATCTTGAATAAATCTACGATAAAACCCGGCGTGACCAAGAAAACACCAAATTCCTTTGATGGTGGTGGGATGAGGTAGCTTAGCAATAACATCAACTTTAGCCTTATCAACTCAATTCTCGTTATTAGAAATCTTATGGCCAAGGACAATTCCTTCCTTGACCATAAAGTGACTCTTTTCCCAATTTAGACAAAGATTAGTGTCTTCACACCGTTTAAGCATCTTGTCCAAATGGGAGAGGCAAGTTCCGAATGAATTCCCAAAGACCGAGAAGTCATCCATAAAGACTTCCATTGTTTTTTTCGTTCCATAATCGTGAAAGATAAGCCATATACCTTTGGAACGTGCCGGTGCATTGCATTAAGCAAAAGGCATACGACGGTAAGGCGAACATTCATAAGGACCACGTGAATGTGGTCTTTTTCTTAATCTTGAGGGTTCAATGGAATTTGAAAGTAACCTGAGAAAAACCGTCGAGAAAACAATAGTATTCATTTCCCGCTAGTCTCTCAAGCATTTGGTCCATAAATGGTAGTGGAAAGTGGTCTTTACGGGTGGCGTCATTTAACTTTCGGTAGTCAATGCATACACGCCATCCAGTAACCAATCGAGTAGGGATTAACTCGTTTTCATCATTTTCAACAACGGTAAAGCCACCCTTTTTCGGTACACAATGCACGGGGCTTACCCAAGGACTATCCGAGATAGGGTAAATCAATCCGGCATCAAGGAGTTTAAGAACCTCCTTTTTGATTACCTCGTGGATTTTAGGATTGACCCTTCTTTGGTGTTGGACCGCCGGTTTGAAGTCATCCTCTATTAGAATCTTGTGTGTACAAAATTTCGGGTTAATACCCACAAATGGGTGGGTTTTTAGGAAGTTGCCAAGCGAGAGCTCGTTGTGTGGACTCAAAACTTTATGAGTGCCGGTTTCTCCTCATCTTTCAAGTATTTAGCAATTATGATGGGTAATTTATCACTACCCTCCTTAAAAATGCATATTCAAGATGAGGTGGTAAGTCCTTAAGTTCGACCTCGGGTGGTTCATCAATAGAAGATTTTTCATTTTTAGGTTCAACAACTTTAAGTTCTTGTGGAGGGAGAGGTGGTGATGATGGATCATCATTAAGAAATTCTTCAAGAAGAAGAATGTCTCCCTCCGAATCATAGTAAGGAGTCTTAATTTCTGGTGAACTGGCTCATCTCAATAGTAGGAAAGCATCGGTTTTCCTCAGAAGAAAATCACTATCCCCGAAGGGAGTGAGAGTAGGAGAAGAGGTAGAAACAATTGGTTTCGTAAATGGAGTGGGATTGCTACTCACGGAAAATCCAAGAACTTCTTGAGAATACTCCTCATAAGCAACATCAATGATGTCGATTCGGTTAACCGAATTATCATCATAATTAGAGGAGTATCTCGAAGTTTGATCAAGGTTGAATGTTACGGCTTCATTACCAACACGAAGAGTTAATTCTCCTTCGTAAACATCAATCAAAGCATGTCCGGTCTTTTAAAAAGGATCTCCTGAGAATTAGAGGAACTCGGGGATCGACATCAAAGTCAACGACTATAAAGTCGGCCGGAAAATGGAAATTTCCTACTTTTACGGAGACATCTTCGGCGACACCGATCGGATGAGAAATCGATCGGTCTGCAAGTTCGAGAGTCATGCAAGTAGGAGTAAGTTCGGGAAGGGAAAGTTTCCCCCACACGGAAAGTGGCATGAGATTAATGCTTTTACGCCAAGATCGGCCAAGGCTAAGCACTCATCCATTCCTGGGAAGTCACACGGGATGAGAAATTTGCTGGGGTCCCCTTTTTCGGGTAACTTTTTGAGGAGAACCGCCGAGCAATGCTCATTCAACGGAGTTTTTGCCAATTCAAACAACTTTTCTTTGTTGCTAATCAAACTTTTAAGTGTCGAGGCAAATTTAAGCATGAGAATTAAAGCATCCGCGAAGCTAATGTCGAAATGCAAATCTTGAAAGATTTGGTAAAATTTCTCCATTTGATTGTTAGCTTTTTTGCGGAGTTTTCAATCCTTAAGCCTAGATGGATATGGAATTGAAGGTTTTGGGTTAGGCTTTGGAGCACTAACAGGAGCTTCAACGGGCTCAGAAATTGGTACATGAGTTTCAACTTGGACAAACGGAGGTTAGACGTCTTCGGTACTTCCGTTATTAGTAGGAGGCACCATGTCCTTTGTCACCTCGGTTTCACGTTCCACTACTTTAGGAGGAGAAGAAGTAGTAGGAATCGTGGGTCCCTTGTAAGCAACACCACTTCGGGTGGTGATACCTTTCAAATCTTCCCTCGGGTTAGTAACGGTGTTACTCGGAAGAGTTCCCGAACCCGAAGTAGAAGCGGTATTCATTTTCATGAATTGACCTAACATATTCTTAAGATCATTAGTAGAGCTGGTCAATGTAGTAATGTTGGTTTGCATGTTTTTCAAAATGGCATCATTTGCCTTCATGTAGCTTGAGAATTCAGCATTCGTTACAACTTGCGGTTGAGGAATCGGAGCTTGATGAACCGGAGCTTGGTAAGGCGGGGCTTGATAAGCCGGAGCCGGGGCTTGATAAGCCGGTGTTGGGTTATGATTAGCTCCTTGGAAAAATTGGTTTCGACCTTGGTTGTTTCCTTGATTCCTATTCTGATTCTGATTTTGATTGTTTCGGTTTTGATTTTGATTCACATTAAACCTCGGTGGTCGAGATAAATTGTCGCACAGATAGCTAAGCAAATTACGGATTACTTGAGTTGGTAAGAATTACCACCCTTGATGTATAGGCTCCGCAGCTATCGTTCTGAGTTTGGCCAGCGGTGGCTGGACAATCATTATAAGCATGTGGACCACAAAAGTTTCACATCGGAGAATGCTTTTACTTGTTGGTTTGTTTGAAGCATTTTCATTAAATTCTTGTTGATTTCTGCCATTTCAAGCTTAAGGGCTACTATTTCTGGATTAGAAGAAGTGATAGAACTAGATGACTCACTCTGTTGGGCTAAAGTGTCCCAATCATTGTAGTGAGCGGTCCTATTCTCGATTAGATCATAACACTCTTCGGGTCGCCTTTTCACAAAGGTCCCGCTGGCAGCAGCATTGATGGTATCACGATGTCTTAAAGTTAACCCGTTATAGAAAGTATCTATTTGAGTCACGGGTAACATGTTGTGGTTAGGACATCGATCAATTAAAAGCTTGTAACGTTCCCATGCTTCGAATAACGATTCATCGGGTTCTTGACGGAAATTCATAATATCATTTCTCAACTTGGTCACCATAGAGGGTGGGAAGTATTTTCGAGAATATTTTTGCATTTTGTCAAAGGTGGTGATGAATTCCTTGGGGAAAACGATCAACCATTCGGCGGCACGATGTTGCAAGGGTAAAGAAGGAAGTATAGACGTAAGGGCGTCATCGGCGTCCACATTCACTTTCATATTTGGGTGACATGCAAAAACTTGTCAAGATGCTTGTTGACATCATCACCCGGTCCACGAAATGGACACGAATTTTAAACTTGTTGGATCAAATCGTTCTTAAGACCAAAATTTGTTGCTTGAATTGCAATCGAGGCAATTGGTCCACCCCGACCATTCAAAGTTGGTTGGCACAACTCCTCCATCGTTCGGAGGTCGGGAACTGGTAAATTACCTCATCCGGCGGGAGGTGGTCCGTCATTACCGGCTCCGTTAGTGGCCATGTTAATTTCCTCAAAATTGTTCAAAAGATTCAGATCAACACGAGTCCTTCTTCGAATTGTACGTTCGGGATCTTCGAGAGGCGGAAAAAGATTCCTAGTCGACGATCGAGTGCTCATGCACTAAAAAGAAATATAAAAAGAGAAAATATACTAAATAATTTTTTTGGTTTTTTGGACAATTGATTCACAAAGATTTATTTTAATAACAGGCAATGAGATAAGACAACTCAAACCTAATAATCAACAAGCTTCACGGTAGCTCTCTAAAAGAAAAATGCACATAAGGACGCGGAGAGTAGGAAAGGCTGAAGTATTAAAAACCTCTCTTTAGGGTCGTAGTTCCCTCGGAACAACCCTGCTTTATACCCCTCTTAATTGTTTGTTTAACTTTAAAAGTGAAGCCGTACTTCGCAGTGACACAAAGGCATGTTTTTGATCTTTGGTTGGGAATTATTATGGATATACTCAAAGTTGAGAGTATTATATACTTGATTCATTTTATTTATATATAAGGACAATTTTTTTTTATATTTTTGATTTTTTTCTTGTCTTATATATAACAAAAAAGAAAAAGAAACTCTTTTTGTATTTTTTTATAAGAAAATAAGCAAAATAACTTCACACGGAAGGATCTTCAAAGCACTAATTGTCAAACATCAGAAACGGCAATCGTCTTACACTCCTCCCCGGCAGCGGCGCCAAAAATTGATTCTTGCAATAATATATATATAATTAATAATACAAGTAAATTCCAACAAATTACCCTTGACCAAGGTAACTAGTCAAAATCTACCAAGAAACAATATATATATCCGGAAGTATCGGCTTCTCACTTTAAAAGCAATTAAAGTTTAAAACTGGACCCGGGTCGTTTTGTCCCAACGAGGTGTGCAATGAAAAGTCGAAAGTCGGTTTGATATTTGATGTTGAACAAGATTTAGATAGGTTTTCTAAAACTATAGGAAAATTAATGCAAACACTTAAAAACAATTAAGGCAAAACTATTTTAAACTAAAAACGCAAAACGGGGATCCTAAAAACGCGACTAAAAACTAACTAAGGCAAATACTAACCCTAAAAATGAAAATTTGGTTTCTAAACCTCTAAAATGACAAAAATAAAATTTCTATAAAAGATTTTTATTTTTTTGACCTTTTTATAATTTTTTATGAATTAAAAACCTATTTAATCAATTAAAATTCTAGAAAATAACAAATTAATTCTTAAAAATCCCAAAAAATGATTTTCTACTTTAGAAAAGTCTAAAATGTGATAAAAACTCAGAAAAACATTTTTGACTACTTTATATAATTAAAAACTAATTTCTAAATTTAAATTAAAAAGCTAAAAATGAAATTTAAAATCTAAAAATGATAAAAATGATTTTAAACTTTGTAAACCTAAAACAATTTTTTTTGTATTTTTCTAATTAATTAAACTATTTTTAAATGATTTTCTAAATTTTTAAACTTCAAAAAATAAAGAAAAATACAAATTAAGTTGGAAAAATCTAAAAAAATGCAGGAAAGTCCTAAAAATTGTAAAGTTCCTAGGAAAAATAAGCTGGTTAAGCCAGCTTATCGAATAAGCCCTAAAAAGCCCGAAATAAGCCTCGAAGTGGCTTATAAGAAAAGAGCTCAAAACGTGTATAACTAATAGATTATTCAAAGTAAAACCGAAAAAGACCCAAGGGCGAATGGTAGTATGTGTGTTGTGTAAAACGTTTGGTGAGAAGGTTAGAGGTCCCGGGTTCGAGCCTTGCTCACCTGGGGCTTCCCCTAATCCCACATGTTTTTTCAAATGCCATTTTTTTAACTTTGTAAAGGGCTTAAAAATAAGCAACTTTTACAAAAACACTTTTTTTATAAACCAAAAATAAGCACTAAAATAAGCACTAAAAGGGACAGAATAAGCTAAACTACACTAAGAGACTTAATGCTAACTGTTTGGCTTATTAAGCACTAAATAAGCAAAGAAAACTTTAAATAAGCTAAGACAGGAACTTAACTACACCTAATAAGCAATTTTGAACAAAAATAAGCAACTAAGATAAGCTAGAATGGCAAATTCACTAAAAAGCTATAAAACTTAAAAAAATTTAAACTAAAGGCAAATAAGCTCAAATAAGCTCTTAACTAAAGGAAATAAGCTAAAGGGGACTTAAACTGACCTAATAAGCTATACTAAACCTAGAATAAGCAAATGCAATAAGCTAATAAGCCTAAATAAGCAAATTAGCTTTTTGGCCAAAAATGATAAGCAAACAGCCAAAAGGGACTTTTCTAGCTTAAAAATAAGCTAGCAAACAGATCCTTATGGCTTAGTGGCTTATACCACTAAAAAGCATGACCATAAAACTACAATAAACAACAAACAAAAAGCAGTTTGAAATTCAAATAAGCACTTAAAAAGCTTCATGAAAAAGCTATCTCACACAGATTTGACACTTAGAATTTTTTTTTTGCAATCTTCACAAATACAAGCTTTTGAGCTTAAAAATAAGCTAACAAATAGAACCTTATGAACTTATAACCCACAAACAGATTAAGATTTGACCTCAAAGAACAAGAATCAACAATCAAAAAGCATTTTGAAATTCACAATAAGCCATAGAAAGCAAATGAAAAAGCAATTTCTCAAACTTTTTGAACACTTAGCAATTTTGGCAGACTTGGCAAAATACAAACCAACAAATGCAGGTCTATTGTCTTTGTTTCTAAGGTGTTTTAACACTTTCATAAACACAAAAACATCTCCAAACTTCAAGATTCAAAGGCATAATCAAACAAGCAAATAAAATGAGCTATAAGCTCTCAGATTCAAACCACAATTTCTTAAAACCTTAAAAATGAGATTTACTACTTAAAAACTTAAACAAACTGATTTTTACCCCTACTTTTATCTAGTCTAAGTTGACTCAAAAGCATAAAGTTATTTTTAACCCATTTTGAACCATTTTAAAGCTTGACCCAAACACTCCTTTAAAAACTGTTTTGGCATTTTTTAAAGAGATTAATGCTGATATAAAGCACAAATTTAAGAGACCAGATATTAAATAAGTTAAACAAACAATATTAAGCAAATTTAAATAACCAATAAGCACTTAAATAAGCTAAAACAGATTGTGCAACTAAATAAGCTATTTAAGACATAATTTAAAAAAACTTAAACAAATGATATTTAAACTATAAGCAAGCATTCACAAACATCAAATAACATAAAAAAGCATAAATAAACAGCAATAAGCAAGAGATAAGCAAAATAAGCAGTTTAATAGTAAAATAAGCTAAAACTTGGAAAAAGGAAACTTACAAAGGCCCTTGCTTAAACAAGGCAAATGAGCTCAAAAGAGCTTATCTACAAGCTTTAGCTTATCAAAGATAATCTAGTAGTGTCCATAAGCCCATCCAAATTTGGCTTATCATCCATTAAGCTGTGGTATTTGAGGGTGATATTTTTTTGTGTTTTTTGTAAAATTTTCTTAAAAACTTTATATTTAAATGAAAACAGATTAATAATATGCTTAAATAAGAGCTTAAAACAGCTTGTGAAATGCTTCTGACAATAGAAATTCAAAGATAACTTAAAAACTCAAATTCTCATTAAAGATTAAAAAGTTTACAAGGCTTGGAAATTGAAAGACAATAATTTAAATGACCTAAAAATAAGCTGAAAATTACGCTTGGTGAAAAACTTAAGTAAAAACTCTCTACCTCAAGGGCATACAAATGAGCCTATTTATAACAAGCCAAAGAAGATTCTAGGACTTGTGCTTTCTTTGTGAGAGCTCCTGCGGGTGTGGTTGTTGTGTGAGAGGGATCCAAGAATCACCAAAGCCGTCCAAAATGAGTAGTGCCCAAGTTCTATGATCTTATCCATTGATCTCTTGTCTTGTTCCTTGGACGAATAGGGGGTTAGGGGATTGCCAAAGTGGCAATTGGTGGGATAAGGTGTGTAAAGTTGTTGGTCGACATAGGGGAGAAGAAAAAGGGATAGTGTCTTGTCTGGTAGTGAGGACAGGACACAACCTGGAATATGTACAGTGTTCGCGCCTTATTTGAAGGTTTTAGAAAAAGCAAGAATGGTCCCTGAGGGTGTTATATGTTATTACAATCATAGTCCTTAAGTGGTGCAACTTTGGTCCTTGAGGTAGGACTAACGGGGTAAACTTAAAAAGGGTTTGGGGTTAACGGGAGTGTTATAAAGGGGTTTGGGCTTTTTGGCTTGGGCCAGATATAATATAAAAAGACTTGGGCTTTTTATTAGGTTTATAAAGTATAAGTGGGCTGACCCGAGCCCACTAGGTGGGTACGGGTGGGCCCACTTTTGACAATTTAGGTTTTCGGGTTTGGTTTTTGATGCTTTTTCCAATGCCACTTCTCGGTGTTGAATTTGACTTTGACTTTTTGTTGACTTTGACTTTGTCTTTTTGACTTCTCACGGTCTTTTCGTTCTCGTGCTCGGTTTTGTCGTTTTGGCTTCGATTTTGTCCTTTTCTTGGATATCCATTTCCTGCACAATACAAATGCAAAACATACAAATACAATGTATTTTTGGTACATTTTTAGTCATTTAAGTCTGTTTTTAGTGGTCAAAAGTATGTGTAATTAAACACATACCACATCACAAAATCGTTTCCTAGTTGATTGGACTTCTGTCCATTCCAATTCCTCTGATTCCCCCTAGTAGATTGTGATCTATACATTTTTGCATACCTAACTTTCTTTTTAACTGGTTTTTCATGATTTTCAGGTTTTGCAAACTCTATTTTAGCAGCAGTAGGAATAACAGTTTTCTTTTCAGGCTTAGGCTTAGACTCATCTTGTTCCTTGTCATTTGACACCCAATCCTCAATAATTGGGGCACCATCATTCTTCCTAACTTTCTTAGGTTCTACTTCACTAACACTCTTATTAGTGTTAGGCCCAAAGCCTTCAACAAAGATACTTTTGTCATGTGATACTTGTTCTTTTACCAAAGACTTATCAGAATTTTCCTTAGAATTATCTGATTCATTTTCACAAACAACATTAGACTCTTGCTTACTATTCTCAGGACCATAACCTTTGAATTCAGGCTCTTTGAATTTAACAAGACCAGAATAAGACAGATCTAGCTTGTTTGGTCTAGTATAAATTAAAGGATGAGGTGGAGGAACTGCACTATATCCCAAAACCTTTTTACTTTTGTTAGTTATTTGACTTCCTAACAACTGATCTAAGTCTTTTGAGGCCTTATCAAATTTCTTAATTTTAAAATCAATGACATCTTTTTCTTGCTTAACTTTTTCAAACTCTGTTTTAAGCATATTAATTTCATATTGTTTGCATCCTACTTCTCTTTTAAGGACAACAACTTCTTCACTAAAAAGAAACTCCATTATCCATATATAGTGACAGGTTGTGTGGTGGGCTGTGGGGGTTAGGTGGGGGTCGAGCGGAGAATAAGTGGAATAAGTGACAGGTTTTTGCTGGGAGTGTTGGATGAGTAGCGTGGTGGGCGTGGTGGCTGTGGGGGGCTAGGACCAGGATTGTGGTAAGTGTGAGAGGAGGTGAGAGTGAGAGTGCAGTGGGTTGAAAATTGAGTGTAGGGTGTGTGTGGGGGGGGGTGGTGAGGGGGGGTGGGGAGGGGAGCCTCAACATACTAGTCCCTCTTTTATAATAAAATGCCCTAAAATTCAGTTTTGATGTAATTTAAGTAAGCAAATCATCATACTAATTCTTAAGCAGTTTCAATAGTTTTTCAGACAAGTTTTTAGAGCAATTTTTATCATGTAACCTCTGAGTCTAAAATGCCATAAGAGCTATGTTATCTGAACTTGTTCTTCTGCCAAGATCACTCTAATCAAAACCTACACCATCAAATAGCCAACATTGCCTTGTGAAGTGTCTTCATTTGTTTCCTCCCTTGCTTCCCTGGGTGTTGTCTTGATTCTGAACTGACCATCCTTACTTCTTGGTGCTCTGCACTCCCTGGCAAAGTGTCTAACTTATGACAGTGTTAACACTCCACCTTAGATTTATCAAATCCACAATATCATTACCATTATAATGAAAATCTTCTGTCTGTCCTCTGATAGTACTTCTTTGCTCTCACACTTAGCAAAAAGAGCTGCCACTTCAGATCCATTGCTTCCAAATCATCTTCATGAATTTGCTCTAAGTCCTGATGTAGGACATTAGAACCATTCAAATTTTCAACCATGAAAGCATACACAGTATTATCACTGACACTTGCAGTGCAAACTTATGGACTGGCAGTATTAACACTAGGGCTAGCAATACTAACTTGTAAACAAGGAGTGTTAGCATCATTGGTACTGCTAGAGCTTAGTGTAGTTATGAAGGCCAAGTTTTGACCACCACTAGATGTACCAACAGTTTTCTTTACCTTTTGTTCAACAATTTTGAAATTATTGTACAAATCATCTATACTCATAGTCTCAACCTCAGGCTTATTCATCTAAACAACTACATGAGTGCTCCACTCAGGTGGTAAGCTACTTAAAAATTTAAATTTAAATCTTCGTGGGCAATGATCACACCCAAGATAGCAAGCCTACTGACTGTCTTCTAAAGCCTATTGAAAATAGAGTCAAGAGACTCTGCACTTGTTGCACTGAAATTCTTATACTGTTGCTTCAAGAGAGTTTTTTTGAGTTTTCTTGGTAGCTGCATTACCTCCAAATCTTATTTCAATGGCAGCAAACATAGATTTAGCATTTAGATACTGACTGAATGTTAGCTGATGTTCATTTGGAAGTGCCATGAGTAACAAACCCCTAGCTTTGACATCATTCTTTTTATTTGTCTTTTCTTCTGCAGTTGCAGGTGTAGACATCTTTGTAACTGTTATGCCATTCTCCTGAGATGTTTGAGATACTAAGACCTATGAATCACCATTTTCTATCACTTCCCAGAGTGCATAGTCTTGGATCTAGAAGTACTGCTTAATCCTAATAGCCCACATCTCATACTCCCCCAATTTGAGTATGGGAAGCTTTGCAGTAGGGCCACTATTTGTAGATTCAAGTTCCATGTCATCTAGATCAAAATTTCTCAAAGCAAAGCTCTGATACCACTTGTTGATCCCAAACCTAGATCTATTCCTTAGGTTGTCTAAGGTTAAATTACCTTGGATAAATCCAAAATAACTTGTTGTAGAAACTTTGTATGTATATTAAAGTGTATGCGGAATCTACACCTTAATACTCTAGAAGTATTATCAATGAAACAGTAATCTTGAACAACAAAGATATAACCAAACGCTCCAATATTATTAGATTAATAATACGAGTACTCTTAACTTAGTACTGGGGTTTACAACCTTGAAGCTTTTCTCAATCGACTTTGACAACTATGAAAACTGATAATGATATGACTGCGTGTTTTGTGATATCTCAACTAATGCCCTAGGGCCTCCTTTTCTAGACTAAGGAGTCCTAGTCTTCTAAATAAATACATTATGTATATCTTGTACATAAATATCTCAACACTTATCTTCACACGCATTCTTGTTCTCCAAACAATCTTTATCTCTTTAATTCATCTTTATCCTCTTGACAGTAGAAAGTCTTCAAACAATTGTAATCTTTCCACCAGTAGCACTAATAAACATAAGCAGTAGTAACATTAGCACTAGCAGTACTAATATACACTAACACTAGTAACTTGTACTAGCAGTCTTAACTTTTACTACTAGCAGCACTAACTACTTAGCTTATGTTTTAGTCTTCAACACTAAGTAGTCTTAACTTCAACTAACAGCAGTAACTTTATGCTACCAGTACTAAATTATACTAACGGTAGTAACTAGCAGTGGTGACATTATACTACCAGTACTAACAATTTAGCATAATTTCCATTATGTACCTGAGCAACAGTAACTTCTAAGAATCCATGAAGTCTTTTAAGTCCCAACACAACTCCATGCTAAGAGATATAAAATTAACATGATGTTTCATACACAACTCCTTTACCCACCCTTTTTTGGCCTTATGACTAAGTCCTTGAATGTTTAAGGACCAAAAAATTCATTTAACAACGTTGCATTCTCCTTGTGAGCCGATAATGAATTCAATGTTTCCTATATACCCTTCCATATTGTAGCCCATAGTTTGTCCTACCTTAACTAACTCGTCCATCAATTGCAATATTGAACCGCCTGTGTAAACCCTTTTCGAACAAATACTATTATTCAATGAAAGTTTTTCTTTAGGAACAGACTCTTCAAGATTATTTAAAGTAGAATTAACATGCTCATTTACCTCGTTACTTGTAGCCCCTTTTACCTTTTCATTCACCTCCTCCACGTTAATCACACTTGGTGTAAAACTAGGTGGATATTTCAAATCATCACCACTATCCTTTCTTTTGTTCACGATATCATATAAATTAAAAGGGTCATCGGATAGAACTTTGTTTATATCAGACATTATATTGTTGTGGTTGTTATCATAAAGTAAGTTGTTATTGTGAATACAACTTAATTCAGAGACCCTTTTAACATCATTATTTGCTGTGACTTTATCTCCAGACTGTGACCTGCCATCTTCAACATCTTCTTCATCATCAGATGACTCACTTTCATAAGAATAATTATAAATAAACAGATCCCAGGCTTCCATTTCCTTTGCATGAACCTAATACACTAAACCTTTCACAATGACTTTAAAACTTCCAGCAATGATCTCGTTGAGCTTAGTTTTCATACATAAATGCTTACAAAATAGAGATTTTTCATCTAAATCCTCCCATTCAACAAGATCACCCCATTTAGATGCCACTTTATCAAATGTATTACGGGTCTACACTTTTTGAGGCAAGCCTTCAAGAGAAATCCAAACAATTCTCTCATCAGTAACAAAAGAGTTACTAGAAGGTTTTAGAGAGGAGAACCATGACTCGACACCTGTATGATTCAAAAGTTTCTCCTTGGCAGAGGAAGAGACGGTTTTAATAAGGACCAATAAGCCTCCTAAATAAGTGAGTGACAAGTTCTGAAACCCCTCCTTTTCCAGAATAACGTATAGATTAGGCATGGTTGTGATATCTTTTACTTTACCTATAAGAGACAAGCTAAAATCTCTATCCAAAATACACGAGTAATCAAGAATCAAAGATAGAAGAACCTAATCAGACATGACGTTATTTGTTTTGCCCGATTTAAGAACGGAGACAAAAGAACTTGGTGAATTCCTCTCATTAGAATTAGATGGGTGGGACGGAGCAGAAGGTTTACATTCTCTATGAAAACAGGCAACATTTTCATGAAGATAGAAGCGCCCTATCCAAATGGTAGACAAGTTTGTAACAAGACGATCAATATTATCCACCTTAATAAAATAAACGAAAGTAAATCACTTACATGCTTTCGATTTCTTATAAGGAATGAAAGCATCCACAACGACTCCATAATCACCTTCTAAAGATCGTGAGTTGTAACGTGATCAGGAAAGTTAGTCACAAAAATTGATTGAGAGATTGATTGGGTTTGATCCTCCTTAGATCTATAGGACTTCCAATTTCCATCCCCCATAATGAATAATCAAACTAAAATCCAAGAAACAGAAAACAAAACCTAAGAAAAAGAAACCCTAAATCGAATTAAGGCTTGCAAGAAGAACACCAATGAATAAAAGAGAACTAAAAAGCAGATCTAACAAAACACAACAAAAGAACCCTAAAACATCAAACCAATTCCTATGGTTCCAAAGCAAGCAAACCTGTAAGAAACTTTGTTATGGGAGATCATCATGACGTGATAACACTCACGATAACAGGGCCTTAGCAGGTACGTTACAGTATCTAACTAGTTAAATTGTAAAGCAATATCTAACTTCTTTGTTAGGTAAATCATCAGAGTGCACGGTGTATGTCGTCCCATTATAGTCGCACCATTCTATGACGGTGATGTATGTCATCCTGTTATAGTCGCACCATTCTATGACGGTTCCAAGCGGCGCCTTAGTTCGCATCATAAGGGTGTCATAAGGTCCAAGACATGGCCACAACTGAAACGCTCAAACTCTTTTAAACAATTTTTTCTTTCGAAATAAAATTCATAATTCTGGACTGTCTGTTGCATGAGGTTTTTCACTCATGCTCCACAGCGGAGCGCGAGGTTTTACGTCAAAAACTAACTTTGCAACAGAACGATAATCTATGGACTATTTTCGTATAGTAAGTTAGTCATTAAGGACTAACTTTGCTAATGACCGATAACCCTAAGGACTATTTTGTAAATTGTTTCTGATTTTTTTTACAAAATAGTCCTTCGGTTAACGTTCTGTTGCAAATGTAGTCATTACGGACTAACTTTGCAACGAACTGATAACCTCAATGTCTATTTCTGTATAGTACGAGTTTATAATTTTCTTTTTTAAAAAGTATATATCAAACTTCAACATTTTTTATAAAATCATGCGTATGTCAGTAGTATCGCAACATTGATCTCATTTTGTTCGCAATTCAAAGAGCTTTCCAATGGCTTTTTTACGAATGAATCGATAGATGTACGTCCATAATTGATAAATAAAGTTTGTTATAAAAAAGTCGTAAATATGTAAAAGTTCAAGGTTATTTTAGTAACTTCTCGCATAGTTTGAGGGTGCATTTTGTAAGTTTTTTTTATATTAAAACTACATTGAGAAATGTTGTAGGACTCATGAACACCTTTTCAAGGGGACGAGGTTGATCAAAATAACAAAGATAAACCATGATGTTTTCAAGTGAGAGAAAGTAGAGAGAGGGTGGAGAAAATACTATGTGTTTATTAGCTTGAGAATGAGAATGATACACAAAATGATTTCACCAACACCCATCATGGAGAGACATGAGGGGTATTTATATTAGAAATTAAAAGCAAACTATTTCTAGTTTACATAAATAACCCCTACGTGATATGTAATGTTAGAATCTAATCCAATTCACGTGTAAGACGCCAGCTTTACAAAATAGTAAGGCTAACAATCTCTCTCCAAGATAATATCATACATGAATTGGTTATAATGTTTCCTACAAGCAAAAATAAAGTAAAATGATAAGAATGAACTCAAGTATTCCTTGAGATTGTCTTCAATGACCTTGATCTTCTTGAATACTCCATCTTTATTTCTTCAGCTTGTAGACGAACATACGATGATCTTTAGCTCCCTCCCAAACAGACACCCCTGAGACTGATAAAAATTAATACACTAGTCTTCTCAAAGACCTCCTTTCTCATTTAGGATACTCTATGGGAGGGATGATATCATCAACATCGACTCACTTAGGGAGCATTCCAGTCCCGAAGTACGCACTTTATCCCTTTCAACGAAGTCGAAACTGTAGCACCAAAATCAATTAAGACCCAGAAATGCACTTTTCTCCCTCCAGGAAAGTGATGTTATGAATTGCTACACCAAAGTCAACAAAGTCCCGAGTGTAAGCAATTTGTTCCTCAAACATAGAAGTCAAAACGGTAACATCAAAGTAACAAGTTGAAGCACTAATCATCTCTGCGGACTAACCTCCAGCATATATTATAAAGCTCGATCATGTGAACTTGTTGTGCGTCCTTGATGTACACATTTCTCCCTCCATGATGATGACATCTAAAGGAATCATCATACTCATGTGTACATCGAATCCCAGCTGGAACTGCTTACTTAGCATCATAACCCGTGATTGCATAAGCAATACACCGTAAGAAGATGTCAGAAGGTACTCTCTTTACAAATCTCTCTTGATCAACCCGATCTAAATCCCATTATCTATTTTGTTGGCTAATACCAATGACCATTGATGGAGACAACCCTATGAAACGAGCCCGAGAATGAAGCAAAATCCTAGACTTGTGACTTAAGCTTGTACTATCCGTGTGACGAAGAACGGTGCAGAGGAAAATCTCTAAGTACCATATACCCAAACCCAAGAGTATATAAAAAATACAACACCTCTTGAAAACTCCTCCACTATGTAAGACACTGAGTACTACAATGTAACTCCTTAAAGTGATAACTATAACCCGTGAGTACTACAATGTAACTCCTTACATCAGGTATAACTAGATAAATCAAGTCTTCATCACAAACCGTATATGCCTGAACAAGTCATCTTTATTGTAAAGAAAAGAAAAAAATCAAATACGAGATAAGTACACTCCCTGTGAAAGTCTACTTCAATCCTAAATAAGTAACATCGGACAAGAACCCCTTAGTCATAAAAACCAATAATGCCCTTAAGAGTGAAGGTGAATTTTAATAAGGATCATTTTAGTGTAATGTATTGTGGTGGTTGTGTTGTTGTTCATGATTTTTGATGGTTAACGGATATCGGCTTAAAAAATATACCATAATAAAGGTCGTCCAAGTAAGAAAACCCGGTCACTTAGACATTATCCTTTATAATTTTCTTTTACTACCCGGCTTAATCGGATAACACTACTACTTAGCAGCCTAACTTAATAATAATGGCCCATTACAAAAGATAGGACCCGACCTGTTTGAGAATTCCTATAACACACAAATTAGGGATATATAAAAGAGAGACAATCCTTAATTTGTCTCACACAAACCCTAGTTACTTTCATCGCCTACCACAGATTCTCTTCCTAACAATAACAGTCACACACACCATCAACTAAAATAGACTTCTTGATCAGTCATTCATCTCATACAATCTCACTCGATTTATCTAAACAAACATCCCTTCTTTATTTGCTTTTAATCGACAAGAAGAACCCACAAAAACGAACAATTTTGAACACATCCAGCTTATAAACCTTGACCAATCAAACAAATTACAACCTGGTTTTGCTTCAGTTTTGGCTTAAAGATCCATTAAATGGGTCTTGGGTAGGTTTTAATTTTATTTTGTGTATTGCAATCCGAACCAAAGATGAACAAAACATTCTTATTTATGTTCAATCTTTAATATTCGAAAATTAAAGAGGGGTTTTTACCTTCACATAGATCTATGATGAGATATTCCTTTCGTGTTACTGATCTTTTAAGGTTCTTGGAATAATTATAACACACGAATAGGAACGAACTAAGATCATTGATTTGTCATGTAATTTCGAGTCTTGATTGATGGATAAGATGGTGATTATGTGACGATGGGATATAGGTTTAGAGATTGTGGATTTGTTGGTTGTGATTGTGAGAAATTGTAGTTGGCTGTTGATGTAGTTTGTTGTGGTTAATGTTGAGTCTGTCTTCTACCTTCTACATTTCTGTTAGACCTTGACTCGTTGCAGACTCAGTTGACTCGGTCAACTCGGTAATTACCGAGTTGACTTGTCACATTCCGCACAAACTAAAGGGTTGTAATGTATCGCACGTCTGTTAGAAAACAAACAGAGTAACGTTTCTCTTGAATGTAATATTTCGCATGATTGTTACAACCTATGAGCATAAATCGCACAAACATGTTTCGCATGATACATATTTCGCACAACTTGTAATATTTCGCACCCTTCATGACACATTTTGCATCCTTCAAAAACCCAGAAAAACAAACTTTGAAAAAGATCTTTGAAGAGCAGAAAAAAGCACAGAATAAACCACTAAATATACCACAAATAAGCTGTGACAATAAGCAGGACCAAATAAGCCTTGTGATAAGTTTAGGAAAAAAATGGACCAAAGAAACTTATCAAAAAGCTTTAAATACGCTTGAAATAGCAATATATTCATGACTTTGTTTTGATATACACTAAGCATGATGAATCACTAAAAAGAATGAACCTTGGTTGAAAAAGCAATCCAACCCGTGACATTTTGGGACAAATAAGCTCACGAAATAAACAGAAAATAAGCTAAACTCACGAAGCAACACCAAACAATACAAGCCACCCTCGGTTAGCTCTTGATACCACTTGTAGGACTCATGAAAACCTTTTCGAGGGGACAGGGTTGATCAAAATAGCAAAGATAAACCATGATGTTTTCTAGTGAGAGAAAGTAGAGAGAGGGTGGATAAAATACTATGTGTTTATTAGCTTGAGAATGAGAATGATACACAAAATGATTTCACAAACACTCCTCATGGAGAGACATGAGGGGTATTTATACTAGAAAGAAAAAGCAAACTATTCCTAATTTACATAAATAACCCCTGCGTGATACACAGTGTTAGAATCTAATCCAATTCACGTTTAAGACGCCAGCTTTACAAAATAATAACGCTAAAAATGTGTAAAAATTTTTAATAATAAAAGTTCACGATGTCCAAAGCAGTACTTGCAATTGTATATATACTTATAATTTTGCTAATTTGACGCACATACAATTTGAATTAGAATATGAGGTCAATTCCATCTGAAAGTATATTCGAAGAACTCCAAATTCGGTTATGACTAATTGAAAATTGAGCAACGGTTGATTTACTACGATGTTCAAAAGACGCAAAAAATCTAAAAATTCTGCATTTACATATCATATATGACTTTATACAATTCTGGATTCGTTTGACCCGAAATAGGTAAAAGTAGCCCTTGCTCCACAAACTCCTTTTAATACAACTTGATTGGAGGTTTATCTCGTTCGTAGCATGGTATTATAATGCTACTTGCATACACAATATTAGCAAGTACTTTCGTTCCACACTTGCAATCCTAATGTCTATATTCGAGACCTTACTTCACTTCGCAAATAACCTACAAAAATAGTTAACACCTAAACCATAAGAATTACGCTTAGTAAGTAACCGGTAATAACACATAATCATATACAATTCATCATACTAGCATCATGAACATCCATAATTAGTCCAAATGACTATTATCATCCAACACTTCCACCACTAGCACTTTAACAACAATTACCATGCTATAACAGCATAAACCATTTCTTACTATAACTATGCATACAGTACATAACATCATTCATCTAACCATATTAATATAAATCATGTCATCACTGATTAATAACAAGTAACCATGACATACCTTAATCAGTCTATAACCATACACTAACACTCACTTTAACTACACATATCTAACTAGTCAAGTCTTTAGCATTTGTCATGCTTTTTAAGCCAAGGTTCTTATGCCCTTAACACCTTCAATAAAAAAACATATAATATGATAGAATCAATATAAACACATGTTATAACCAAAGTTACTTACCTTATATCCATGGAAAATTTTCCAAGAATGCTTATCATCAAGCTCTTGATCCCTAACAAGAATAATTATAAACATTTAACACTTCATAATGCATAACAATAAAAGGATTTCTAACACATACCTAATAACATACACATACTTATTTTTGTAATTCATATAATCATATCATCATATGATAAAACCCCTAAATTACCAATTTAATCATAATTGATCCTAGGCCTTTAACACTATAACATCATCACTTTAGCTTAAAACCATTTTGACTTAAAACCCCTAATTTGATTAAATGAACCCTAACCTCAAATTGATCAAAGATATGTACTACTTGCTTGAAGAAATGATTGCTAGGGCTTATACTCTTTGAATTAGAACCTTAAACACCATAAATTAATCATCAAAGTTTTTTTTATTTTCCCTCTCTTTTTCCTACCTCACGTCACATACATAAAGCTACGACATTCTTTAAGTTATGAGATATTATCTCATTAAATATGGCAAAACTTTGGATAGTTGACACATTTGGTCCTTGCAGCTAAAACAAGGTGGCATCAGTTTAAAACAAGTTGGTTCTAGTACTAAAAGAAGTTGTTTCTAGCATATATTTAAATTGGTTTGGTTAATTGGAAACTTAGGTCCCTTAAGTCTCTTTTGTAAGACTTAAGCTACATAATACTTTTTAAAAGATTCTTAATAATTTGACTTTTTGGTTTGACTTATCACTTAAACATTTTGACCAACCAATCAAAATAAGTCTTTCGAACATATAAATGTCATAGTCAGCAAATATACGGCAATTTAACACTAAAATACTTAAAAACAGTTTTAAGATGTACAACAACAAACCGTTATGGGATTTATTTTTCTTATTTTTTGTTTTCCTATAATTATTGATGCGGATAGTTGCAAACACAAAAGTTTTATAGCCCTTCTAGGCAGAGTACCTAGCCGTTGTAGTGTAATATAAGCAAGATAGGGGTTATTATCGTTCTTTAGGGGAATAGTTTGGGTAGGCTTAAATTGTATGTTACTAGGGTCTAAATATTAAGGGAAGAGTATTTTTGTATTTTTATGTTTTCTAAAAAGCAAGTAAAAATCTTGGGTTTTGAAGAGGGGGTTGATTAAACTACCAACAACTCCTAAATTTAATCTAATTATGCAGAAAAGTAAATTTGTGGAAACTCGTATGGTTAAACAAACGTGTTTACCTAATCATGTACTACTACATAGTTGCTCTCTCTAATTCTATTGCCAGTCACCCTCGTTAGTGTAGTGTGTAGGTAATCCCTAATTCTACAACAGGTTGGTCAAGTCTTCATTCTACGTGACAACCTAATCGAGGATTACCTGTCCGACACGCTCCCTCCTAATAATTAATCACGCGCACTAAATACTTAATTTGGAATCAACCCAAAGGTGATCTAGATATGAAGATCTAATCACAGTTATCTTCTAATCTAACCACGTTTCCCTAGACATCTTCACTATGATATGAAGATCAAATACCTAGTTTTTTAGAGCCTAACATGGACACCACTAACAGGAAGCAATATAATAGAGATTACAAACTAGGTTTCATAATCATAAGCAAAACTAATTTAATTTAGCCAAGAATGTTAATTGAAAGCGAAGAACAAAGAATCAAACAACACATAGACATATTAAATGATTAAATGGAATAGAAACTTCACTTCAATTAAACATGGAGTAGCAATGAGTACAAAAGGGTTAGAAAACCCTAAAATTCGACAATGGCAACTGCTACAAAGGTTCTTCCAAGTTTCCACACGAAAATATGAAAAATAAAGGTTTGTATATATAGAAGTTGGGTCCTGACGGCGTCGCTAGGGCTTCGTGACACCGTTAGCCCGTCGAATCTTCCAAGGGTTTCTTTAAGTCGGTTATTGTGACGCCGTCGCAAGTCGTGGTGACGCCGTTGCCATGTAATCCTGATGGCGTCAAGAGTAAATTCTGACGCCGTCTCCACCTACTGAGAAGTCACACTTTTTCTTCAAAAATCAACTTTCTAGGCACTTTTGGTAAAGGCATCGGGATGGAAGTCACAAGGTTTAAAAGTTACGTTTTTGTCCAGTTTCTTCCTGAATCGAGCCCAAGTCACGTGCTTTTCCTCCAAGTTCTTCTTAAATACAAAAATATAAAAAAGAAACGATTAAATATAACATCTAGGCATATTTGCATGATTTTGGGGGTTAAATGGCGCAGAAAAAGTGTATAAAAGTACACCTCATCAAATACCCCTACACTTAGGATTTGTTTGTCCTCGAGCAAATAAGCTTTTCTACCTAGTAAATTGCAAATTCAGGGGCCTTTAACCTACTCAATAAAGATAATTTATGGCACAACCGGTTTAACCTTGTTATTAAAAGTACATAAATTATACATTAGCACCTCACGTAAGTGTTTGTATTCTCTCTTTCACTCGGTGTAATAATGAATTATAACAATATAGGAAACAGGAAAATAAACACTCACTACCTGTCATAGTATATGGATTACCATAAGCTTCATAAAGGATCAAAACCTCTACCGCTTTGGCGTAAGCACTTATGAATTACTATTAAAGAGGTCAGAGGTCTTTAAAAGGGTTGAAACTTAGGTGGTAAGGTAAAGAAACACTTTTAGGGATAATGGTATATAATGGGTAGGTAAATTTACTGCTTTGGCAAATACTAAAACATCAATAGATCACAAGCAATACATGTAAAAAGCGATTGTTAAGATAGAATCCAAAGACCTAACAAAACTAGGTTAATCATACACAACTCTACATCAAACTCTTTCTTTTCTTTCTTGACATAAAAAATAGCAAGATGGCAGCCCGTATAATCTAACATATTTTTTTTTGCTTTTCTCTATTATTTTCTTTGATTTATATACAACATTTTTGCTGTTGCCATCAACTAAAAAAAAAATAAAAAAAAAAACAACCAAAAAACGACATCGTTACTTCTAAAAAACGACTACTTAGATCGGGGGATTTATCTTGAACACAAACCCCTACACTTGAGTTTTTTAATAACTCAATCATAAACTAACTAATGACCCGAATTAGTAGAATCAACAAACATGTATTATATTTGTTAGCCTTAATTTATTGAGTCGAACAAGGAAGTTCGGTCACTCTACGATGGAGCTTCGGTCTTTAATTAGTTAATGTTGTAATAGGATAATATCGGGTATCGGGCTCGATAGATAATCTAATATTGTATATGTTTTGGGTTTAATCCCAAGCAAAACCCGAGCCCGGGTCCTAGTTAAATATCCCGCGCGTCACTTTTAAGTGTCGGGGTATATAAGGAACTTTTCCACTTGGAAAAGTAAGTTGTTCATTTTCTAACTAATTCCATTTTCTTTTTTTCTCTCATCTCTCTCTCTAAACTCTCTCTCTAGAACAACTCTTTCTTTCTCATTTCTAGTACCGATTTCGTGATCGATTGTATGTTATGAAGTGTTTTAACCGGGACCTACACTACATTTGCGGTATAGAGCAAAGGAGTTGGCAATTCCGTGATTGATTCGTGTGGCTAAACAAGATCAAATTCGTGGCTTATTTTGTGAAAAATACCCACGGCTCAAATTTTTTTTTGGGTCTAATGGTTTGTTAATCTTGATCTTCTCTTGTTCTACACATCAAAGAGGCTAGGTTGTATCAATTTCGTGTGTTATACAAGCTCCAAGTTCGAAAAATAAGCTTTAAAAGGTTGTGTTCTTCGTGGAGAGTTGCTTCATTTGTGACGATCCAAGAAGAAATACATGTTATAGGAAGCTTAATCTTCATATATCTTCTTAGTATTGCATGTTAGAGCTTTGATTCGTGGATAGAAAAGCTTATTTGAGTGATTTTGTCAAATTCGACCTTGTGTTCATCGTGGAGGGTTGCTTATTTAATTATTTGTTCTTCACGGCGGTTTGACTAGCTAGGGGACAAGATCCACGATTTAAGGAAATAGTCAACGGCGGTTTGTTGACCACAGCGGCGAGTTGCTAAACGGCGAGTTGCTAAACGGGTTTCAGTAAAACAGCCATAACTTTTGATCCGTAAGTCCGTTTCAGGCCCGTGACCTCTCAAATCGAAGAGAAAAACAAGACGGATTACGCTGTATCCATCCTTTAGCTGGTTACGGATTTTTCGAGACCCAAAACCCTCGTTAACTATGAGTTATTGACATTTTTCAGTTTTTTGGAATTTGTGTTAGACTTGTTTTTGTTCTAGCTCACGGCCCATCTGTATTTTTTGGCCCGTTTCAGTTTGGTGAGCCTATTTAAACAATCTGCTATAACCCTAGCCAGACAATTATCTGTTTTTATACAATTAAATCATTGGCCGCTGATTCCGAATCAAATCATTCACGGTTTTCTATTGATTTTGTAAAATCCCGTTAATTCACTTATCGGTTTTAATCATAGACGTGTAAAATCCCGTGAACGTGAATTGCATACAACCACAACTTCAATCACATCATATCCACTTAAGATCCAACAAAATTTTCACACTTCATAATTCACGATAAAATGGGAACAAAGGTTACTTCATCTTCGGGTCAATGTAGTTCAGTTTTAGAGAACAGAGATACAAAACTCGCAGATGCAAGCAAAGAATTTTCAAGAAAACTCCTTGAACTATTAAATGCACTTAAATCAACACTCAACTTCTCGACAGACAGAGTATATTGTATCAACAAGCTTTTGCACAGTTATCTCAACACATGAATAACTTAGAAACACTTCTCAATGCAGAAACACTTCACGAGATGGATTCCCAAAACCCTCTAAGTGTGAACAAATTACAGTTTTGAAAGTTTCATTAACTCTGACTTGTTAAAGCTCCTCGATATTTATTCAAGATCTTTTCATCAGGTAAGAGAAAACTTCAGAGAATACACTAAAATGATATGCTCAAACAATGTCAAGGAAACAATCATCCCAGAACATGACCTCCATTGTGCAATGTATAATAGAAATGAGCAAGTCATGATGCAAGAGCTTCAGATGACGTTGAAAAAAGGAGTTGAAGTGAAAGATAGTTGCAGATTCAACAGTGCAAGGTTCAAGAGTTTAAATCCATCGGTTACAGTTCAGAGATGAAACAAGCATGGGATTGTAAAAAATGTAAGAGAGTTGATAAACATAAATTTGGAAGCACATTACAATACATGGCAAAGATTCAGGAGGTCTCACCTAAGAAACCCAGTTCCTACCAATCAACAGCTATTGGAACAGGTACATAACCATGGATGAAAATGAAGTAGTTTTGCCAATGTGAGACGACTTTCTGAGCAACCTGAATCCATTACGACACATATGTTTTTGGAGAAGGATGATAGCAATGTCATTCCTGATTCATCAATATATGTACCAATTGATAATCATGTTGATTAAAATGCGGCTAGAATGTGTTGATGACGTGCTGCGCTTGCTAATTTAATTGCCAATTGACTCTTGATACAGGAGGAAAACAAAACAGTATTAAAAGCAATTAAAGAAAGCAAAACGAGCATCATTAACTCAAGAACTTAAGGAGTGCAAAACTAACCTTGATAATACTATTAGGCTCTAGGGAGGCTACTAGCAGTCGGGTGGAGTTGTCTGATTGTCACATCAGAACCAAAAAGACTGAGCTTTAGAAGTACACTGGCCCTTAATGACCTAAACTGAGTGATTGTAAAATACTTCAAAAAAAGTTAAATGAAACTCTAGGACTATTAGCTCTTAAAGACATTGACATAAAAGAGGGTTTAAAAACTAAAACCTATGAAATTTCAGTTGTAATCAATCAAAACACGATGATCTATCAAACGAGTCTGTTAACTAGTCACAATTTGAAGTCTCAACCTCAAAGAGAAAAGTAAGGTTATTTCAGATATTAACGATTACGGAAGAAAATACATAGACACTATGATTGAAATAGACCACAAATAAAGTATTTTAAATGAAATTTCTTTATAAACGCAATCATTTAATTTAGACCATTCACATGTTATCCCCAAATGCGCAACGTAAAGGGAAATCAACCTTTGCTAATCCAAGTACGCATCAAGATAGCTCAATCTAAAAAGCTCGTTGTATGAGATCCCATATGATACTATCTGATCCTGCAAAACAGATTTGCCCAATGGGGAAGAGACAGTGACTCTGAAAAGGAGACTAGATCAAGAATTGGATAAAGACAAAGTGTGACACCATAGATTACACATATCAAAACAGTCTTTATGAAACTTCAAACCACCATCCAAAACCTAATCTGATCATTGGTACGCGCCTAAAGAAATAAGGGAAGACAATGTGAGAAAAACTTTTAACATAACAAAACAAACATTGTAAAAACGTGTCCCTTTCTACTCGTTTCTAGATCCATTAGTAAAAGTAGACAATGTATAATGAAATGACAAACAACTTCATCATTTTAGAACAATTGTGTGCACAATCTTGGTCTAAGCATACTAATAGTGCATTTCCTAACCAACTTGCTAAGAGTATGTGAAGTTTTCATCAAAAACGTTATTAATGCCTCTTTGAAACAAAACTATACTGGGCACAGTCATTGTTTTTGTTCATGAACTAAAAACAGAAATGCAAGGCCTTTTGGTAGGTACTTTATAATCCTTGAAAAAGAGATTGACAACTTGAATCAGAAATGTTGAGTTTTTCAAACATAAATGATCTACTTCTCGAAGAGTGTGTGTCTAAAGATGTTACACGTTCATATTTGCATTCTCTGTCTGTTCTAAATGCTTATGATGAATTAAAATGCTTGTATCTTCATAAAGTCAAGAGAATGTGAATGTCTTTTCACAAAAGCTTTCGAAACCAAACTGAATCTGTAACAAAGAAGTTCATATAATTTTTGAAAAAGTTTTTAAAACATGAAAAACACTCGATTTTCCTCTTGAACTTGCTTACAACAAGTAAGAACAAATGAAAAACAACACAGTTTGCAAAGAAAACGGATCTAATTAATTTCGAAAAGAACGGTGAACGAATATCATGAAATAAAAATTTTAAAGCTCAAATGCAAGACAAGAACATAGCAATAATGAGAGTTTAAAGAAACCATTCGGAACTGCAAGGGAAAGTCTGTGGAAACTTCAGTTTTAATAAACCAATCTGTTGTTTCGACAAACCAAATGCTCAACGACTTCCAAAACATCAGTTTTAGAAAAACCGACTCCTTTTTTCAAATCTCCTAAATGAGAAGTTTTCCAACCAAACATTCGGTTTATAAAACTAATGTGTCGATGGTTTGTTTAAACAAGTCACATCACATAATTTGCCTTAGATTAGAAAACAACATGTTTGTTTTGTTCGAAACACAAATGATTGATTTGCACCTGGCCCCTCTAAGTAAATTACCCAACAGACCCCCAAATCTTTTGTGTCACATCAGTCACCAAGGGAAAAAGTAGGCTCAAAATGACATGGTTCAAACTACTACCTAGAGAAAGCAAAGAAAAATGCCACAACTTCAGAAAGACAAAGAAGTGAATGGAAAACCTAGTATGATTGATCCTGCTAGATTACCCAACACTGCTAATTGTTTGCAAACAAAAAAAAACAAACCTATGAATTGACAAGATCAATGAGTAGTCCGGTATTTTCCAATGACCAAGATGATCACTTAGGAGAACATAGGAAACTAAAGCCTTTCCTTGAATTCAATGAATTGCAATGTCCAACAGCAAAAAGTGCCTTACAGTGCAAATCATGATAATGCGTCTTAGAAATACCTCTCCAAGGTTTAATCCCGTGCCTCTGCACAGAATATAGGGATGGCAAACTACCCATACGACAACAAAGAGATATATGCCCGTAGAAAAGTCAAGTGCATCTAAGAAACCAGAAAGACAGATCCCCACAGGACATAGGTTCTCAACAAAAAGACTACCACTTGTCCCCTGAGAAAACAAAGAATCCTAATCTTGTCTAGAGGAAACCAACGGTAGAATCTTTAGTAATGTTCGTCTTAGGTGGATTCCCACAGGAAAGTTACTCAACTCTTGCACGGGCAAGGTTGACAGTGAACCCGCGCATGGTTCAAGAGTAGATATCCCTCATATTCATGCATGCAAACAAACTCTGGGTTTAAGTGCAGGTACGTCATTCAATGGTCAAAAGCAACAACGAATTGACATAAATGCAGATGCACTATACAATGAAAAGCAGGAAAATCTCAGAGTGTGGTTGCTGAAATTACTGATATCTAAGAAACCAGTGCCAGAATGGTTTCACAAAAGATGAAATCTTCATGGTAATGACGTTTGAACACAGCAGTTCAAGCCTCGGTCGTCAATGTCAAATGGCGTCTGCTGAAAATAACACTTCAGGCCCCGTTCCTCAATGTTCAAAAGACGTTTGATCGCAGCAGATCAAGCCTCGTTCTTCATCAAATGACTTCTGATCATAACCGTTCAGAACTCGGAATTCAAGACCACAGCAATGAACAGTCAAGTTCAAAGCTGGTTCCAAAAGTTGTTCCTTAAGCAAACAAGACGCTACAACCACGATAATAGTATAATTAACTATTCCACCTCACATAGGCAATAGCTGAGGATAAACAGGTATATATATACAAATAAAAAAAATCAGAAAATTAGAAAATTTCCAAAAAGATTCTTCTCGACATGTCTCTTGGAATCGATAACATTTACGTGCTTAGAAATGTCGATTAACATTGACACGGGTGTGTAAATGAAGTTCGAGCGAGAGTTGCAAATAGTTTCAAAACATGTCATTTCTAATTTTCTAAATGGCTTATGTGCAAATGTCAGTACATAACCCGGACTTCAAATAAAGGAAGGTTTATAACTATCCTCACAATGAGAAAATTACGTTCTCGTCTTTGAGCTGTTCTTACAAGACATTCAATGTTTTTTAGCTCAAGAAAAAGGAGAGTGTACGTTTCAGTGCGCTTACCCTTACCGTTAGAAGAGAAGTCCTCTAACATCTGTTTTTCAAAAAGTTGAACACAATTTTTCAAGAATTTCTCGATGACTTAATCATAATCTTTCAAAATTTGTGTGTTCAACACACACACCCTCACAATGGTATTTTCACAAAAGAACAACAATTTTTTCATTGGTCCTATTCTTGCGGGGGAGTTTTATGAAAAACAAAGTTTTTAATGTTTGGATACATCAACAACGACAACACTTATGTATTCAAAACATTTCAAAAATGTTCCAAACCATTCATGCTGACCATATTTTCTCCCACAGATTTTTCAAGACATATTTTAATCACAAGGTATTTCAAAAACAAAGTTATTGTATATTTAAAAAAAGGAGAAAAAAGTAATACAAAAATGATCTAATTCGACTCATGTGCTGAAGAAATGGTTTTATGGAACGATCATTACCCAACAACATCTTACTTTCACGACGATTCTGAAGTCATAAGGTGGTTAGGTAGGAATCAATCCTAAGATCCAAACCGAGGATCTACCTAAGGAAATCCAATCTTAGAAATAAGCCAGTCCTAGGTATGATTTGATGAGAATAATGTATAAGGAATATGCGACTAAGATTGGGTGGGGGGGGTTGTGGTGGGGTGGGGGGGTTAAAAACACTGAACAATCACCACAAGTGTTTAGTAAAGACGTCTTGGTAATCATTGAGGCATTGAAGAATTAAAAAGAAATGAAGGATAAAGGGTGGTAAACAAAAGGAAGCCCTCCACACAACTTAGGCATAAAACCGGGTCAATAAATAAGCTGTCAGAATCAACAAGGTTGATTGCTGACATTGACAAGACAACAGTTACCCCATGATGCAATGCACAACCCTTCCCAGCCATTTGGGTTTCTCTCAACAGAAACTTGTCTCATTTGTCACGGAGATACACACTTATCTATTGACATCTCACTCTGAGATTGTTGATATTGGAATAGGTGGCAATATGCTCAGCCTCCCGAGTACTAAAACCAAAATGTACTACTCGAGTCAAGAGCAAAGAGATCAATCAAAATCTCGTAGTACAATTCCATTTCAAACACTTGTTGAACATCATCAGTTCACAAGCTGTTATCAAGAGTCCTACGCAATATCATTGTGATATTTGCCAGAAGATCCGAGTGATACTAATGTATTCACAATTGAAGATGGAAATCCTGCTTGAGCCAGCATCAAACAAGCTCTTGGTAGGTGACTTGCGAGATTCTATATGAATCAAACTTGTGACAACTGTATATCCGATTTGGTCCAGTAAATGAATTAGATGGTATGATGAATATTGATAAAAACATGACACTCTCGATGTGTAAACAAAAACTCTTTACGCAGTGACACGTCGAATTGATTTTTCAATCAATTTCTCGTTATCACTAACGTAAACCTCAGTCAAACGGTGGTAACGGCAACCTCAATCCATTCATATGCCTTAAATTCTACTAAGACAAACTATCTAGAGAAGCTCAATATTTAAAACACAGACATCCGCAAACTCTGATTTGAAGCTTCAAGATAATGCAAAAGATGAGCATGTTGTCAAAGACACAAGATCCATAAGATGGCATAGAACGATAAAGACAATGACAAAGGCTCAAAGTCAAGAACGCAAGCATGAAGGAACAACCTACAACTAATATACAAAGAGAAAGACCAAGAACACTCGGAGCTTAAACGACAAAAGCAATAACACTGATCTCATAAAGTAGTGTCCATCAATGAACTCCACTTCATGGGAGATTGTTAGCTCTCAATTTTATTGATGTCAATAAAGAAGCTCGTCCGTCGTTCAAGACCGTCACATCTGAGGAATTGTTAGACCTCAAATTATTGAGTCGAACAAGGAAGTTCGTCACAATACTACGATGGAGCTTCGGTCTTTAATTAGTTAATGTTGTAATAGGATAATATCGGGTATCGGGCTTGATAGATAATCTAATATTGTATATGTTTTGGGTTTAATCCTAAGCATATATATTCTAACATTTTTTTGCTTTTTTCATTTATTCAATTTTTTTGATTTTCTTTTTCTTTTTATTTTTCAATTTTTATATACACTTTTGCCCTGCTATCTGCATGAAAATAAATAAATATACATGACTCGAGGTTTATATTGACACCCCTAAACTTGAGTTTTTTTTAATAAATCAATAATAAACTAACTAATGACCCGAATTTAGAAGGATCAACAAACATGAAGTATATTAAGAACGTATGAGGGTAATAATTTAACTCTCTTCCCTATTTTTCCATATAATAAAAACTACCATGAATCCCAATCGTCCCAAAACTGTATACAATGACAATAGATTCGACTTAGCAACCATGTAATCAAGCAAAAAATTAACGAGGGTTAAACAATTACGATAACAATAATGTACTAAAAATAAGTACATACAAGGAAGGCTAAGGCGATTTAGGTGTAACATTTAGTGGGGTGTAAATATTGCTATTCATTAATAATCCGGAATCCACCAAAAAATTATGTGAACCGCGAAAAGGATAGACTTAGAGGGGTGTACTAGGGGTATCTTGCACTAAAAATGAGTTCTAAGCGAGGGCGTGAGGGTGATTATATGACCAATGAGATCATGATAACTATAACAAACACATGCTAAAAACAAGGGTTATCCTACTGCCTTTTATCACTTAGCAAATCCTAATCACACGAATGTGATCTTACTAGCAGTCTCGAGATGCATCACTAAAGCAAGTTCTAGAATCTATAATACTACTGGTACACTCTTATAAGCATTAAAAATGAATGCTTTTATTCCTAAAGATCTAGGGGCGTGTTAGGAATCTAGAAAAGACTCGGTCACTACCAAATATATTAGTTCTTAGCTCATAGTTAAATGTGTATTAAATAAGTAAACTAACCGGGCTGACCCATAGATAACCTATGAATCTAAACGCTCCACTTATATGTAAGACACTATAAATACCCTGTCCACACATGAAGAGGGTGTTGGTTTCCTTATTATTCATTTCACTTTCTTACTTTCTCTCTTTAGAAGCCTTTCAATCTTTCTCTCTCTAAACCCTCTTATATATACTTGTTAGATTGTGTGATTTGATATCCTATAATTTGTATCAGTCGCCATGGGGTGATTACGTGTAGATTGTGTGCATTTATCTTGTCAAAATCTAAGCAAAAATTATATTTTTAAGCTAAAATATTCGTATTTAAAAGTGATACAAACTTTAGTGTTCAAAATGTTAAAGTTTGTGTTTTTATGTTAGATATAGCTTAAACATATGTAGTTTTGCCAAAAATTCAAGAAAAAACATTAAAAATTGTGTCTTTTAGGGGTTTTTGTGTCAAAAGGTGCGTTTGGTATTTTGCGTTAACTAGCGGTTTGAACAGTTTAACTAGCTTTTTTGATGTGTCGTTGTGAGGTTGTAATTTATGTTTCAAGTTTTAAATTTATATTTTACCGACTTTACCAAAAACAACACTTTAAAGGGCAGTGTACCCGGTCAGATGGGAGTTTCGTGGTAAGTAGGGTGTCGATCACTAAGAGCGAGAAACAATCTTTCAATTTATTAATATTTTGGTTTACTAAACTAAGTTAATTTAAACTATGTTAGATCTATTCTATGTTAAACCTATGTTAATCTTAACTCTAACGGATAAGGGGGGTTCAGCCAGAGAGACTGGCACGGGTTTGGTGGTAACTTAGATCAATTTAAGACACAATAACACACGCAAGCAAATTAACAAAAGATAGAAGAGCTGACTAGCCAAATATAAGAAAACTGTATTAGCCATGATTAATCTAATTAGAACGTTGGTTTGTTTATTTAGTGCAATGAGTGCTTATCTCGAGGCGGCATATCATTCTTAAGATTAAAGCGGTACTTCTTCCTTAAACCTAGACACATAGAATTCTGTCACAATTAAATGCATCCGCATAAAGCATCCTTTTTGTTGATTATAATCTATCTTAGGCCGGATGGAGTGGTGGTGGTAAACCCACCTGACACGTCAGCGCCACATCAGCTTTCTCTCTCCAAATAAAACTCACCTTACAACTCACCTTTCAACCGTAACAAGAACTCACCTTACCAATAAAACTCACCTTACTCACCCTTTTTTTATTTAAATACTTTTATTCATAAACTAAAAAAATAAATATTTACGTAAACGTAAACGTACGAAATTAATAAAAACGTTAACTAAATTAAAAAAATTTATTCATAAATTAAAAACATTACAACACAGTTAAAAACCGTACATAGTAAATTAAAAACAATACATAGATTATTAATCTGTTTCGTATTCCGAATCAGTTTGCACTCCAAATTCCAAAATGAATAACTCACGTTCAGCTTCTTCTTTCTTAATTCTATCCTCCCACTCTTTTTCAGCTATTGCTTGTTCTTCCAATGTTTCTCTTATTACCTCTTTATCCTGAAGTAGTTGTTGATAAAAGTCAAAAGTCAAGTCGGAACCAAAAAGTTAAAGGGTAAAGTAGTAATTTAAAATATCAAAAATTGCGGGGTGTGACATCTCTTGTGGAATGTCATTGCATTTCTCGTATGCTTGTCTAAGATCTTGTTTAGCTGCGCTTGCATTGTCAAATTGCACGGATAAATTCATGTTATGTTTAAGAAAAAGACTCGGTCACCCCATGTATTTTCATGTTTAGCATAGCTCGTAGTTTTGTTAGTAATTGTATGATTTATGGTGTTGGGCCGGGTCTTTACCCACTGTAAGCCCACACCATAGCCCGTTTCATAGGCATTTTGTAAGACATATTTAAACCCTCTCCATACATGGAGAAGGTGTTGGTTGAATCATTCAACACACACTCTTTAGTGTGTTTTTCTCTAGTTCTCTCCCAACCATCTTTCTCTCTAACTTTCTATCTCTAGTTCATAAGTGTGTGAAATTATAGGAACCTACAATCCATCATCGCTTTCTGACGAACGCTATCTTCGTGAATTAGTTTTTGAACTAAAGCGTGAATTTTATCGACGGTGTGTGGAAGTAAACAAGCCATATTAATTTAAAAGTGGGAATAATTGTGTATAAAAATAGATGAATTAGTGGGTATTTATAAGTAAAAAGTGGGGTTTTAATTTTTTTTTTTATATAAAACGGTTACATTTTGGGAGGGGCCTACTATTTTTAAAACCCACACTAGGTGAGTATCTCACCGAATTGACACAAAAACATGCCAAAACTCACCTCACAAAAGTAACTCACCTCGGTGAGTTTTACCACCGGAGTGGCAAGTCGCGCGCGACTTCATAAGCCACCGAGGTGAGTTTTGGCAAACTCACCTCCACTCCGTCCAGCCTTAGGGATTAAAGCAATGGTGATCTTGTTAAACCCTAGCTCATAGAGACTTTACCCATTTACTGCTTAATGGTGATTTATACACTAGTAGTCCACTAACCAAGTCTTTACCAATTAATTAAGAATGTACTCGTTAATCCCAAGGGTCACCTACCGGTCCAACTAAGCTCACTAATCTAAAGGCAAAGATAGGTTGTTATTTGTGATCCTATTGGTCTAGATGTGTAAATCACTATATGGAGAGCCATCCCGACATCTAGCTAGCTTGGTCCATATCACTAGATCCAGTGAATGATAGGTCGCACACAAAAGCACGTAAACAAGTATAAATTGATAAACATAAACAAGCATTCAACGATAAATTAAGCAATCGATATAAACAAACCAAACATTCAAATCTTCATAATAATGGCTAATACCCAAGGGTATTAGCCTTCAAACATCAAAACAATACAAGAGTAATAATCCAACCAAGGTAAACTAACCGAGTTAAACGAATGATACCAAAAATTAAACGATTACTAGAGTATAGGAGATTACAAGGTGTTTCTTATGGAATTAATAGCTTTGCTTGAACTCTTCAGCTCTTCTTGTCTTCTGAAAATCGACTTTTGTGGTTAGTGTATAAAAAATATGATCAAGCACACTAAAAACCCGTTTTTAGGTCTTCTATTTATAGAGTCTGGAATTTGGTCTATACGGCTATGTCTTGGATACGGCGTATCGGGGGTTTCTTAGAGTATGGACCACGTTCGATATCTTCCAGAATATTTTATTTCTTTATATTGAATACGGCGTATGGATCTCTTTTGGATACGGCGTATTGGTCTTTGAATCCTCGTGGTCTTTTGTGAAGTGCAGGCACAGATATGCCGTATCTTCCTTGATGGATACGGCGTATAGGATGTCAGAGTCAGTTTCTTCATATTTCTTCGTTTAAGCTCCCGAATGCGTGCCTTTTAGCTAATCTTCACCAAGTACTCCGTAATTACTGCAATTCTCAAATACAAACGATTAAGTAACAATTCTTTGCAATAATTACAAAAAATGGGTTAATTACATGGGATAAATGATGCTATATAAGTGACGTTAGATTATGTCATCAATAGCCCCCACTTGATCCTACTTGTCCTCATAATCCTTTAGAAGGTTTAAGAAAAATATTCCCTAAGATTTTTTCCGTTAAGCATTTATTTGATCTATTCAAGTACACAACCAAACACCCACGAAATTAAGAAGATAAAACGCTCAAATCACTTAACTAATCTTGTGGTTACATGTATCTAATTCGCTCAATTGCTCGGCCGTGACGAGTATTCTATCATAAGCTTGGCAAGGATACACATCTCCACCACTAGAGCTAAGGAGTAACAAGTTTATAAAGGTAAAATGGGTTATTATGATAAGGCTTAGGGTTGATCATTCTCACAATCTTTCACCAAACGTACCACACCAACAAGGCAGCTGAATCACACATACATGGCCGTAACAACGGAATAGACATGTGTGTTTGATCACATCCTCATTCGAGTTTAACCAAGGGTTAGGATGAATAATGATATATGGTATGGATCTTCTAACTTTCACCAAAAGTAATAAACCAACAAGGCAGTTGAATCACGCATACATGGCCGTAACGACAGAATAGATATGCATGACTCGATCACATCCTCATTCGAGTAAAACCCAAGGTTAATGATTAGGAAAGGAAATTTAATTGTTGTTAAATAAAAGTTACGAAACAAATAGACTAAGTCCAAAACAGATAAGGCACAAGTTGCTAGATACTTTCCCGACCATTACCATGATAAAGACACAACTATATACACAAACGTCTTGATCATTAATAAAAAACAACAACCTGAGTTGGCGTTCCCGTAATGGTCAACTTCCCAATCATCCTATACTTTACATACTTTGCAAGACAAGTGGCAATATCTACCACTTTATACAAAACTTTACATCGTTGAATTTTTTATACGTATCAACGAATAATCGATTCTTCAAATAATTCCTTCGGTATAAGCTTTTGCGAAACGACTATCTTCAAACTTTCCTCCTCTTTTTTGTTTTGATTTTTCTAATTTTTTTGATTTTTTTAAACAAACCATACTACGAATCTGGATGTAATTTCACCATCTTCACGATCATAATAACTCCGGATAATTCCTTCGGTAAATCTTCGTTCTTCGGACGTACCAATAATTGTGATGGTAGTAAAAATACATGAGTTTTGACTACTTTTTACATTCCCATTTGCAATGTGCAAATTTTTCCCAACCATACCGAAGATAGAAATTGAAACAAGACACGGGAAATACATACTTTACACTTTAAGCAACTAACAACTGATAAATAGACTTAATCTAACAGGGTAGGCTAAGGTGTAAAGGTGTAACGAAACAAATAGTTGATGTTATTCCTAAAGGATTGGCTCTAGTAGTTTTTCTAAGGGTATCTTACTCTTAAGATGAGAGTAAACAAAGGGTTTATACGGGATTTAACTAACCAGTGTAGTTAGTTTAATACGGGGGTTAACAACCAATGTTGTCTAGTTAATAAAACAACATGTATAGAATTTTCTGGGTGTACTCTAAAAATTTACAAATTTAAACAAGTTACTCCATCTAAATCCATAGTACTCATCACTGTGATCTCGAATAGATATACCAAGCCAATTTCTAAAGTCTACAACATCACTAGAACACCCAACCTTTTTCATACAATTCGATTTGTGGACTTGGCTATATAAACATATGAAAACCGATACGGCTAAATCACCTTATAATATAATAAATAAGGGTTTTGAGTTGGTGCTGGGTTAAGTAAACCAGTAAATTATTTATAAACAGTACTGCTTGATTTTTTTTTAAAATTTGAGCATATTTTAAACATTTTATTGTGAAAAATAGGACAAGTATCATTCTAATTCCCATCCCCCCACTTAAGTTATGCAACGTCATTGTTGTATTGATAAAACATTAAAAACGGGAATTAAAAGAATTAGAATGAGAAACTCCCCTGATATTTGCTCGGTAGATTCTTCATGTTGATTTAATGAGCAAGAATTCCATATTGTAGATACTTCACCAACATTGTCAATTTCTTTCCAGCGAGGTCCTATGCAAAATATAGGAAAACCAATGCAAAATCCTATCTCGGGTATCTACGGTTAATTAAACAAAACTAAACTATACATGAGACTAATACGCCGTACCATAAACTGGAATACGCCGTATAGAAAAACCTGTAAAAAGTATCTATACGGGCCAGTTTTCCAAATACGCCGTATCATGTGAATGAATACGCCGTATAGACAGAACTGACAATAATATTTTAAAATGCATAAAAATAAAGGATTGATAACGTCTAGACAATCAATACGCCATATGGTACGGAGCAGATACGCCGTATTGATGTCTGGGAAGACAGACTCGATAAAAATAAATAATTGTCCGGGTTATCTCCCGGGAAGCACTTTTGTTTTTGTGAGAGTCTTTAAGTTAGACTCCTTTCAACCTCACGTTACACCATTCTCGAACTCTATAACTTCATCATCCTCTTTGTCAATGTCACCTTCGTAATATTTCTTCAATCGTTGTCCATTGACTTTGAAGTTAAACCCTTTCCTGTCAATGATTTCTACAACCCCATATGGATATACCTTTTTAACAATGTTTGAACCACTCCATTTCGACTTAAGTTTTCCAGGGTACATCTTCAGACGAGAATTATAAAGTAGCACTTTGTAGCCAACCTTAAAATCTTTATCACCACGAAGCCTAGAATCATGCCATTTCTTGGCCCGTTCTTTGTAAATTCTATTATTCTCATA